>RWGZ01001232.1:23681-50457 GCA_009725065.1 Utricularia reniformis | reverse complement strand
TGATCTAGTCTAAAAATATTTTGGGTATTTATTTTTAGATCAGTCAATTTTTAATTATTCGGAATTCAGTTTATGTGGGGACACGAGCGATATACGAGGTTGGGCCCACAATGTGTGAGCTTACGTCCTCGGGAGAGCGAAGCTCTACCTTGGTTTCCACTATAATAATCAAATGATACAAATACAATGAGATGATAATGATAACACGGGCAAAAACGGCTCGAAAAACGATCGAAAACACTCAGTCGGGCTCGAAAGGCTGGCAGCCGCGAGTTGTGGTCACACTGTACCAGCAACAACTCGCGAATAGTAACTTCCGAGCAAGAACTCGCGACTGGCACTGTTCAGACAAGAACTCGCGAATAGTGATTTCTGGCAAGAACTTGCGACTCGCACTGTTCAGACAAGAACTCGCGAATAGTGATTTCTGGCAAGAACTCGCGATTGGCACTGTTCACACGAAATCTCACAAATAGTAACCCAGATGAAGGTGGCCGCGAGTGTTGGTGCGAAAACTCGCGGATGGGGGCTGAAAAACGAAGTCTCGCGACTGCCTTAGCGAATTTGAGCCAGAGCCTTGCCTTGGGAGGTGCTAAGAGAGTCTGAATCCCTTTTCAGTGCCTTGGAGCTCATATCTATAGAGAAATCCAACCCAATTAATAAGTTTCACGCCCAGGAGCCCAATTTCACTAGATTAAGCCCAAAATACCTAAATAATATTCAATTAAATTAGAATAAATGCCATTCCGCAATAGAACTTCGGAAATGCATCCCGATCGAGAATTAGCCGGAAATATCGATGAGAAAATACCGGAGAACCTCGTAAAATAACTCACTGATTCCAGATGTCGAATATACAGCCAAAAATATCGCCACAACTTACCGGCATGCTTCTCGGGTGCCAAATTACGAAAATACCCTTCGACCCCGTCTGGGGCCGAACTTGCCCAAGACTGCTAGAAACGATAGTCAAATGCAAATATGTATGCCCGAGAAGTCCAAATTACGAGAATACACCCAAAACTATAGAATGACGTAAATAGACGAGAATACCAAGAATACCGAAAATACCATCTAGCCACGTCGGACGAGCTTCTGGGGCATCGTGATACCAAAAACATCCCCAGGTAATATCAATGTGATAAGTAGAAGGGACCGCCCCAAACTTACTAAGGTCAGCCCGTCCAATGATAGCGTTGTAAACCAAGTCGACTTCAACGATAATGAATTCCAGGTCTTCCGACCGGTCCTTGGATGGCTCTCCAAGAGTAACTCGGAATAACATCTTGCCGCACGGAACAACGCTCCTTTGGTCGAATGACCAAAGAGTGATGTTAGCGATCGGGAGATTGCGAGCAGACGCTCCCAACATCTCGGCGACCTCGCGCTTCATTAAATTGCACGAAGCCCCAGTATCCACTAAAATTCTGTGGACACGACGATTCCCGATGATCACAGTGACGGTAAGGGGATCGTCACATGGATCCATGATCCCTTCCCGATCAGCCAGGGCGAAAGTGATGTCCTCTCTGAAGAAGGAGGACCGTTCCATGGGATCATTTTCACCAACGCCACAGACTCGGAACTCTCGTCAAAGTCTCCGCGCGCAGTTCTCCTTCGGTCCCGGACCGATTCATTTATTCTCAAACCACCGGAGATAACATAAATATCTCCGGTCACTTCTCTGGGTGCCGCCTCGTTTCGAGGAGGTTGGGCACCAGTTTCCGCAGGTGGGGGAGCAGCCTGCTCTTGTCTCCCACCCTCGTTCTGCGGGGCTCTACCTCCGCGGCCCCGCCCTCTTCTCCTTCGGCCCTAACCACGGTTCTCGCGACCGTGTTGGCCTCTTTCATGCTCTGGCGGAGGAGACCTTCGGTCCCCCGTCCGATCGTAGTAGTTCCGGGGTTGTCCCCGATTATCTCTTCCCCGCGGCCTGTGATGCTCGTCACCTTGGTGGCCACTTCGGGGGGATTCTGCTCGCTTGCCCTTCTGACCATTCCAGTCGGACTTTTCTTTACTCATTGCCTCTACTGTCTCTTTCAACAGCGGGCACTTCAAGGTCGGGTGATCGCGATTATGATGAAGCTCGCAATACACCCGATTGTCCTCCTGCTTCGGGGGGACGTCTTTTTCGCTCACAGCGGCTACTTCTCGCGACTGTTTCTTAGGGTAGGAAACCCTATGATCACTTGCGGGCTCAGAATTCCCGCTAGGATTCCGATAACCAAGCCCCAACGCTTCATCCACCTTAACATACTTGTTGATTTTCTGAAGAAGTTTTCCCAAGGTGGATGGTGGGCTCTTCACCAAGCTGGCCGAAAGGCCGCACGGTCCTAGGACCTGTTGTAGAATATCGATTTTATCCCGGAGCTCGAGCTTGATTCCCCGGGCGGGCCTATTGAATTTTTCCATGAAGGACCGAAGGCTCATCTTTGCCGGGATATACTTTAGCTGATATAGTTCATGCCTGCTTCGGGGCGGTCCTACATTTGGAGCAAACTGCTCAGAGAAGACCAAAATAAATTCGCCATACGACTGTATCGATCGGGCCGGCAAATTTTTAAACCATGTTCGGGCATCGCCTTTTAATCCTGCCGCGAAGATGCGGCACTTTAATGAACCCGAGGCCCGAACCGTTCCCATGCGCAATTCAAAATCGGCAACGTGATCGATTGGATCACCATCACCACGAAATGTGGTCAACCCCTCGGGGTTGCGATAATGCCGATCTGGGACTGCTGCCCAGATCTCCTCAAAAAAAGGGAGCATTAAATCTCCCAAGGCGGCTGATACGCCTTCAGATTGATGAGACGATGCCTGGACCGCATTCAAATCATGCCACCAGTTATCATCCTTACTTCTTCTGATAGGGGCCTCCATTGCCCTGTTAAATAAACCAGGATTGCGTCCCAAATTAGGTTCGCAATCCCTCAGCGCACGCATGCTCTCCAACTCCCTGGTGAGCTCATCAATTCGTCGTTGCATCTGCTTCTGGTCATTTCCAGGAGCGGGAGTTAGAGCTCTGGCTGGGGGAGGAGGTGTAGACCGATATCTAGGCCTCCCCATTGTCACTCCACGCCTGATGATTTCTTCTTCATCAGTACTGCGCTTGTCAGGATCACTCTCGTATCATCTGCTTTTGGGAACATGGCTTGATACAGCCGGTGGTTCTGTTCCACTTTTCTCCGACGTAATTTCCAGTACCACCTTCCTAATGACAGCTTCCAGATCCTGTTAAGTGAATGTTGGTGCTGGAAGACTGTCGGGAAGCACGTCACTATTATTTGTCGGAGTTCCAGTCGCCATGCCTTTGATTATCCTATCCCTAGTAGAAAACTCAAATGGGATTAGAGAATCGTCCCCACGGACGGCGCCAAACTGTTATTGTCCCTTTTTAGGGGGTACCAACAGTCGTCCGGTTCGTTCAACAAACGAACTCGGTTCTGATTTGTTTTAGATGTGGAAGACGATTAAAAGCTGGAAATAAATAAATGCACAGCGATGTATAGTGGAAACCCTAGGAATTGGGGTGAAAACCACTCAACTAAGAGCAGATTATGCCCCTAGCCTGTTCACTAATTGAATAATTCATAGTTAATACAGCAGAGGCTAAAGAAAATGACGAGGAAAAGAAAGCGGTAAGAATTCCGGCAGGGTAACGACCTGTTCTTCCGCGTCCAAAGGGTCCTGCAATTTCCGTCGTCTTGCCCTGTATTTATAGAGTTCATAGCGTGTGTAAATCACGCTATGTAACCGCCTCTGACAGGTTTGTTAGAGGTTGTTATCGCGGGATGTAAAACGAGGTAGGGACCGAGACGTGGTCTGCGTGATCGGGCCCGAAGCGTGGTAAACGTGAGAAGGCCCGTAGCGTGGAAAACGTGAGTTGTGACCGTTCTGTAACCGTTCGGACCGAACCCCGGTGCCAGCTGGCAGTAACGCTTTATTTCGTTAAGGGTAACTTCGGTCCTCTTGTTGAACATTGGGCCGCTCTTTCTTAAGTGTGTAAATGGGTTGTAGGAATTCGTTTTTACTATTTGAATCAGCCCAACGGTTGCTGGGCCTCATCCATCAAAAGGTACCCGATCCTAAAGTTCTCATCAGATATCATAATTATTTTTATGTATATTTTTTAAGCCAACCAAATTTCTTTTCGATTTAGAAGATAATAATGCATCTACTATAATAATTTTTTTTTCATAGCCTTGGGAATATAATTAATGTTCTTCCCGAGCCTTGGGAAATATAATTATTGTACTTCCATAACCTTCAATCAAATATAATGCCCCATATATTGCATTTGCTTGCAATTTTGTAATAGTAGAAAAATATTTCTCATTTATAATATCATATGAGTTGTTGCACTAATAAGCTATAGAGATGGCCATGGGTCAACTCAATCCGTCACTAGGGGTCGACCCGTTGGCTGAACTTATTGAAAATATGTAACGTATGGGCCACAGGTTGTAATGGGTCGAACAACCTTAACTCGTTGGGTTGACCCATGGGTTTGATTCGATTCTAAATTAAATAATTATGATCATTTTGATTAAAAAATTATAGAATTCATGGGTTCACTTAATTAGAGGTGTAAACAAACTGTTGTTTTATGATTCAAATTTGACTCGAAATATAAAATGTTTAGTTTGGGTTTGAAAACAAAAAAAATATAATTCAAGATTTTTTTCGATTGAGATTCTAATTCAACATGAGTTTGAATTTAATATTTAGTAAATTTAAAATAAATTATAAAATTATTATAATAGTATTGTCACTCAAATCGGCTCGGATATGTTATTTATAATTTTTTAGGTTCGTTGCCCGTTACTTCTGTTCGTCATGAATTCAAACTCGTAGCGAGCTTAGTTTTGTTCACAAAAATTGAGCTCGAACTCGAGCATTGACCGCATTAACTCAATTTGAGAGGTTTGCAAACCGATTGAATTCGCCAATGCACAAACCCAACGGGTCGACCCGTTAAAGGGTTGAAATTTAACATCAATCCGTTGGGCCAACCCGTATGGTTGCTGGTTTATTTGGTTGAACCCACAACCCGTTGGGTTTGACCCACGGTCATCTCTAGTCAACTAGACAAATGTATTTATCTATCTTCATGTAATACATAATCATCTTTCAAAATACAACATAATAAGTATACATTTAAAAATTGAAATATACAAATGTAATAAGAAATACATATATACATAAACACTACAATAATTTCATATTGGTTGTGTTTCATCAAAGCTATATAATCTTTATGGATTAAAAAAATGAACAATATCCAAATGTGTAGTATCATATGATGTTGACGTTGATCATTTGAATTTATTGGATCTTTTAGTGTATGATATACCATATGTGTTTCTTTAATATTTCATTTTCGATATTTTCCTTTTCAATTAAAGAAGTTCAATATAACTCAACCAAATGTTGGAAGTACGGACATGTGATCAATTATTCTTTCTACCACATTTATAGCATATATTTTCAGTATTTCTGTTATTCTGTTCTCCTATTTGTTTATTTTTGTTTTTCCAATTTTGGTGAAAATTTGTATTTCTTATAACCTCTACGATTTCATTGTCCATAACCACGATCACATCTACCACCATATCCACGTCCTCTTCCGGTTTGAAATCTTGATTATTATTTGAAAATCGTTGATCAACTTTGAGTGCATTTACTTTAGAAAATAGAGTTGATCCAGTAGGACGAAATTCATGATTTGTTATCAACAAATCATTGTTTTGTGTATCAACAAGAAGATAAGATATTAATTCAGAATACTTCTTGAACTCATTTTCTCAATATTGCTGCTGGAGTACATATTTGATGCATGAAATGTAGAGAATGATTTTTTTAATAACAATTCATCGTAACTTTTTATCCACATAATTTTAGTTGTAATGTTATTCAGAATAATGCTGAATTATATGCATTTACAAATTTAAAATCATGTAATTGTAAATTTATCCAATCTTGGCGCGCATTTGGCAATATTATTGTCATCTAATGATCATATGTCCTTTAAATCATTCCATAAGTCACAAGGATTTTTTACCGTTAGATATTTATTTTTTAGATATTCATCAAGATGGTGATGCACTAAAATCAGAATCCTAGCTTTGTTTTGGTTTGATGCAATATTACTATATTTAATGGTATCTTCCAGATCATTTGCACTAAGGTGCATTTCTGCATCATACTCATGATAAATAGTTTTTCACAGAACGATCAAAAGCTGTAAAATTTAGTTTAGAAAGATTTGATATAATTAATGATAAACATAATAATAGAAATTTTACCATCTTTCTTAGCTCGTAACTCAGATAATTGTAGAACACTCGTGCAGATAACGTGTTATATATTTGGTAAAACCTTTGAGAGGAAAGTAGGAATTTTATGATTTCCATTTTCTGCCTATTTATAGAAAATATATTTGACTATAATAATATTATTATGTTATAATGTATGAAATAACGTGAAAATGATGTGTTATCTACTCACATCACTTTAATATTAATTACATGCTTATTTACATATAATATATAATATTTATATATTATAATATTGGGATACGTACATAATTTAATATAATACAAATATTTTTTCAAAAAATAAATACTTCTTATTTAAAAATAAACTAACAATGACAAGATGAAAGGTTAAAACTTTATCAAAATAATTCAACAATTATGTTAAAATTGGAATTATGATAAATTATAATTTTAATGGAAGTTGAAGAGTTCCGAAATATAATGAGGTTATTGTAAAAGAGTTGAAAAGCAAAGTTTGTTTTTATTAACATAAAACGAATTTTGATAGTATTTCAATAAAATATTTTTCATATAAAATACTTTTGAAATTTGATATACATTTTTATTACTTGAAATTTATATATTTAAAATCTAAAAGCTTAAATAATTACAAATTCATTGGATAAAATAATTTCAAAAATTGTAAATTATACATATTTATTAATCAAAATTTATATGTTAAAATTTATGAGAATAATAATGTTTTTTAGTTAGTTTGAAAAAAAGAAGGATTCAAAATTAATTTAAAAATAATTGTTTGTTGATTTTTTTTAAAAAAAATTGTGAGGTCGCTATCTATTACAAAAGAAATCGACCTCAATTTTAATTTTAATAACAAATTTTGAAATCAAAGGTTACTCACTTTTAAAAGCAATTATATAATTAATAAAAATTTCATAGCATCTTGGGAAAAATGGCCACTAATGGTATGGTATGAAGAACTCGCCTATTGAGATTTCATCCATATTATCTTAGGGTTCATCTAGTTCACCTACTAGAAAATCAATNTTTGAATTTAATCTTTAGTAAATTTAAAATAAATTATAAAATTATTATAATAGTATTGTCACTCAAATCGGCTCGGATATGTTATTTATAATTTTTTAGGTTCGTTGCCCGTTACTTCTGTTCGTCATGAATTCAAACTCGTAGCGAGCTTAGTTTTGTTCACAAAAATTGAGCTCGAACTCGAGCATTGACCGCATTAACTCAATTTGAGAGGTTTGCAAACCGATTGAATTCGCCAATGCACAAACCCAAGCATTGACCGCATCTTGGGAAAAATGGTCACTAATGGTATGGTATGAAGAACTCGCCTATTGAGATTTCATCCATATTATCTTAGGGTTCATCTAGTTCACCTACTAGAAAATCAATCTCTGTTTCAAACTTTGATTCTGCATCTACAATCCATCATAATCGAATCTCTTTATCCATAAATTGTTAATTATACACACCTTAATTACATAATTCACACATATACAAAAAACACATGAGATAAGTGACAAGATTATAAAATTATCATCTTCCCGAGTATCAAATACAAGATCAATCAAAAGTTCTAAGAGCTTTGGAGTGAATTTCACATATGAGTACACCGGTTTTATAGAAGGGCCGCACAATTCATAATTGATAAGTACGAATATCCTGATATTTCGTATATGTGAGTTACGAAATTTTCCGTTTCGTTCTACATAGATACGAATTCGTAAATGACAATATTACTCCACATGTTAAATGTGCACATGATGAATTTTGTAACTGACAATTACTTATAATTGTCATATGCCAAATGCTAGAAAATACAAAGATTTAAATGTAGGTCCCTAAGCTTTTGTGTTGAATACCCATAAAAGCTCCTCAGGCTTAGAAGAGAATGATACATGATGCATGAATTGTGTCCATAAATCTTGTTTAAAAGATGTGGCCTTGGTGTAGGAACTTATCTTCTAGATGAAAACCCATGTCCTATTTATTTATTTGTTATAAATTTGATTATATGCAAAATTTTAAAATACAAACCAAAGAAATGCAGCTTCACAAATCGGCCACCACAATTACATCATATGGCAGCAGCTCCACCACCTAATCCGGCATCACCTTCGGCGATATCACCGTTGAGGAATTCATCTATTCGCTTATCTTATACTCAAAATTTTGGAGTTGACTCATCAGATAACTCACATTTTCGAGCCTTATCCTCGTCTTCCGTTACTTGTTTCTTTTCCCAGGAATCATCGCTAGGACTTGGCGAATGCCTTCATCATACCATTTCAAGTCGCTCCATTTTTCTTTTCACCAAATTCGACTCGCCGCCTGTAGAGACTCAGACTTTCTTTCTCACTGTCAGCGTTTTGGTTACCATTGCACTCTCTCTATTTCTTGGCCTCAAGGTGCTTGATAAATTACCTGATATTCATTTTCGTTTGTAATGTTGTTGTCACTTATATAATGAATGATCTAATGGTTAGTCCTTGCTTTCATGTTGCGATCTATGCAGTATACTTCATATTAGATGTTCTATCCTCCATTAACTTGATTCACATTAGTTTTATACGTGGCTAGTTTAGTTTATAATTTGCATAATAATTTGTTTCCTACTTATGGGATTTCGTGTATTCTTATCATAATCATCTTATGTGGATATTCAGGGAGATCCTGTACCATGTGAGAAATGTGCTGGAAACGGTATGCATTTTCATCTAATTTAGTATTTGAAATGTTCAAATGAGTTCCCACTCCATTCTTAGAAGACCCAGTATTTTCGAATAAATTATCAGTGTGCTTGTCAACATGCGGTATTACAACCGCAAATTGTTCGCATACGGCATGCTAAGTAGACTTAAATGACATGGCCCAAAGGGGGCTCTCCCTAGAGATGCATATGAATATAACAGTTTTTTTGTTGTGTTATATTACATATTCTTAAACCAAAGCTATATTTTCTCACCTGCCACATCTTCTATGAGGGTGAAGCAATAACCTTTTACATTAGTGCTTCTAAACTTTAATTCAGATTCTTGAAGAGTTTTACTTCTTTGTTATATATTACAACAGTATAGTTTCACTTTATGTTATTTCAAGTTTCAACACTTTTGGAAACTGTTGCTTTGCAACTTTTGTTAGGTGGAACGAAATGTGTCTTCTGCAGCGATGGTAAGATGAAGATCGAAACAAGGCTTGTTGATTGTAAAGTATGCAAAGGTGCAGGTACAAGTTATACTTCTTATTTTGCCTACACTCATAAAAGAATGTACAAGTTTCAATATTTATGTTCTAGCTTTCTTTCAAATGCATATATTATTTTTAGGACTCGTATTCTGCAAGAAATGTGGCGGCTCGGGATATTCAAGACGTTTGTAACGGTGACTACGCACCTCCAATTTCTTGTGCAATTTTGCCAAATATTATTTGTTGAATAACGTTTTTTGGGAAGAATCTACAGAGCAGCATATCATTGGTTAAATAGCATGTAAAATTATATCAATGTTTTCGTATTAGTAGATATGTGAAATATCGAGATTTTTTATGGTAACTTTGGATCTCATGTTTTTTTTTTGTTTCGATATTAGAAAAAAAATAAAATATTTATTTTATATTTTAATATATACAAAAGTAGGATTGACTATATACAGACTATATTCTATTGGAATAAAATAGAATTATAGGTTAGTATAAAAATAAGAAAATAACATGTTTTGTCCCAAACATTTGTGATTTTGATAAATTTGGTCATTAATTGAATTTAGTATTTATACTCCCTAAAGTTTCATTAATTTGATATATTTAGTTTTCAAAGTTTTTTAAATACAACAATATTGATCACAAAGTTCATAATTAGTTATCAAAGTTTAACTAAGGTAGTGTCAATTCTCAAAGTTACAAACTTTGTCAAATCTAATCCCAAAGTTTAGAGTTTTTGACAAAATTGATCTTCTTCTGATTTTAACGTCCTTAAAAGGCAACGTCTGATCTTCGTCTGATTTTAACGTCTGATTTTAATGAATCCCATGTATTACCCAATTTGAAACATGAATGATGAATGACGGTAAAGATGATTTCAAAAGAAATGATATCAACAAGTTCATTGGAAGTGTGAAACAAACTGAACTACACCATGAGGAAGAACTGGCATGACCACAACAGTCTGAATAACGGAAAAAATCTGTAACATATTAACGAAACTACAGCTAAATATATACTTGCAAGCCAACTGAAAATTGCTGATAGACATCTCTTACAACCTGAAACATCACAAGAAGACATTTCAGTTACATCTCCTTGTCATGAAATGACAATTGAAGTCATTAGAACTGTAATGATATTTAAGGAATGCAGGAAGTTACGAATCTACGCCATAAAAATTAAGAAAAAATGCATAAATCTCATAAAAATCTTTAGAGGATCTAGAGTTGACACCTTTGGATTTGTGAGTTCCACAATGAAAATTTTCACAACATATCCAGTTATGTTCCGCTGTCCATGCAACTCGTCCCACCAATTTGAGAATCCGAAAAGGCAAAATTATTCAAGGAACAACATATCATTACATTCCAAAAATTCATGTGCTTTAAATAAAGGAGTCACATGAAACCAAATTTGTTGTTTTCTTTTCTATACTCCATGACAACCGCTGGCTGCAAAGACTTTGAAGTGAAGGGAGTACCATGTGACTTTACATTTTACATCATCTGCAGGGATTAAGGAGACTAGAACCATAGAATTGAAGAATATTTAGAAAGCTCACCCATATTAACATCATCCACCATTATTTTGGTCAAAATCAGATGGATTTTGTCACCAACAGAAAAATGAAACTCTGAATTAACAAGACTCTTAGTTTAAACATCATAATCCCGGAAAAATAGATCTTGATTTCACATTTTCGTTTGTAACGGAAAACCGTACGGACATGTCACATGTGTAGCTAGCCATATTTGAACCCAACAAGGATGAGGCAAAATATAAACTTAGCACGAAAAAATACTAACACATCATCATTCTTTAATTTTATAAATAACTTTTTGTACAAAAAGTCTTGAGAACGCTCTCTCAACCCTCACACTAGTGACTTTTTGTCTAAAAAGTCGCGAGAACACCTATTCATGGTTGTAGTAGTGAGTTTTTGTTGCCCTGACCCCGGACTGGCGAGTTTTCATCACTTAGACCCTGTAACTTTTCATCACACTACCGAAATTTTGTTCCAAAAGTCTCGAGTTCTCCCCCATTCGCGAGTTTTTGGCAGTTCGAGCGTGACAGAGTGGATTTGATCATTTTTCGAACTGTTCTAATTCGGTTGTGGATATCTCTTAATTGTAATTGCATTATTTGATTGTTATAGTGAAAACCAAGGTAGAGTTTCGCTCTCCCGAGGAAGTAATCCCACACATTGTGGGTCCAACGTCGTATATATTTCGTGTTCCCATAATAATTGAACTCAAAATTATTTGGTGAGATGTTACATATAAACAATGGGAGTGTGGTACGTTGGCAATTGTACGAGACTGATTTGGGACCGCCGAACTATATGATTCAGTACGTGTTTTGGTCATTTAAACCGTGTGTTGACGTATTCCAATACTGTGACCCAGTTATTTCTATGGACGGAACACACTTGTATCCGAGGTAAATACTTCTTTACATTAAAACTATTATTAGTTCATATTTTAATCATATACGAATTGTAGGTACAACCACAAATTGTTGGTTGCCGTGGCAAAAGACGGTAGTGGTCATGTGATTCCTCTCGCTTATGCTCTTGTTGACTCTGAGAGTACACAGTCATGGACTTGGTTCTTAGAGATGCTCGACACCGTTGTTATCGGCATACGTGAGAGATGTATAATATCCGATCGGACAGCATGTATGATATTACCCGGGTATATTCTCTTGTATTTATCCTTACCCGGGGGCTCGTCCGACGTGGTTATGTAGTATTTTCGGTATTTTCATATTTTATCACAAGGCATTACCAGGGGGTATTCTCGTAATTCAAGCTCGCTGAGCCTCGTATAAAGTTTTTGTAGGCGTTTTGGGATGTTTTGAGTTATCCCGGCCCCGGACAGGGCCAGGGATATTTTCGTAATTTGCCACCCGGGAGCACATCGGTCGGGTGCAACGATGTTATGTGGCTGCGTATGCACTGCTTGGAGGCAAAGAACTAATTTGCTAGGTTTTCCGGTATTTTCTCATCGTATTTCCGACTAATATCTCGACCGGGATAGGTTCCCGAAACTTCGGGATCAGCATGACATTTATTATATTATAATTGGAGGTTATCTAAGTGTTTTGGGCTAAGTGAAGTAAACTGGGCTTATGGGCTCAAGTAAGTGAAGTTTGACTGGATTTCTCTATAAATACAAGCCCCAGTGCATTTGGACGGGTTCAGACTGTTATCACACTTTCCAAGGCAAAGTATTATTATGCATACTGTAGAGTCGCGACTTTTCGTCAGTAGCCGCGACTTGTTGCCTGCCTCCTAGCCTGAGTCGCGACTTATTGATCTTCATCCTGCATCCGCGACTTGTTGCTGATACAGTGTATTTCGAGACTTGTTGCTGGTACAATATATTTCGCGAGTTATTGCTCTCCTGCAGGCAGTCGCGACTTGTTGCTACCCAGCCTGTCTCGCGACTTGTTGCTGATACAGTGTATTTCGAGACTTGTTGCTAGTACAGTATTTTCTGCGAGTTATTGACCACAAGTCTCGACTGCGAGCCTTTTGAGCCCGACTGAGTGTTTTCGATCGTTTTTTGAGCCGTTTTCATCTGGATTATCATTATCACCTCATTGTACTTGTATACTTTGATTATTTTAGTGGAAACAAAGGTAGAGCTTCGCTCTCCCGAGGACGTAAGCCCACACATTGTGGGCCCAACCTCGTATATCGCTCGTGTCCTTATAACAAAATAATTTCGAGTAATTAAAAATTGACTGATCTAAAAATAAACACTCCAAAACATTTTTAGACTAGATCAATGTATTATGGAGGCGGTAAGTTCGATGGAAGCGTTCCAAACTGAACATTTGAACCATCGTTGGTGTCTACGACACTTCTGTTTCAACTTCTATAGTGCATTTAAGAACGCCAAATTGAAGCAAATCGCTTATCGAGCTGGTGCCCGATCAAAAGTTTATAAATATCACAATGATATGGCCGAAATTCGGAGCAAAAATGAAGAGGCACATCGTTGGTTGGCACGAAAAGATGTTACCAAGTGGACTTTGATACACGATGACGGTAAGAGATGTGGGACACTTACCACGAACCAAGTTGAGGTCATCAATGGAGTATTGAAAGTTGCTCGGCACTTACCGATTACCACAATAGTTATGGCGACATTTTATCAGGCTAGCGAGACTTTCATGAAGAGGCGCTCAAAGATCCATTTCATGACTTCGAACAGTGAATTGTTGACGGAAGCTGCTAAAAAATTTTACAGACGTGCCAAAAGGAAATCAAATTATCATACTTTGAAGATGTGGGACGCCGATCACCTAGTCGCTGAAGTTGAGGTAGACACTGGCCGTAGTCATGAGGCATACATTTACACTGTTGACCTGCAACGACAAACATGTACATGTTCGAAGTGGCATACGTACCTGGTACCATGTTCCCATGCTATTAAAGCGGCGAAGCAAATTGAGCGTGCACCTGACCGCATGTTTATACGAGGGTCACTAGAAATGTTGCAGGCAGCTTACGGGGAAACAGTCTTTCATTCACTTAGACCCGAGTACACATGGACGAGCCCAGGGTGGAAGTTGTGGCATGACCCCAGTAGATTAAAAGCTATCCGAAGAGGGCAACATAGGCGAAACAGAATTCCAACGGATATAGATCTCTAGTGATTTTTGATTTAATTTGAATTTTAATTTGAATTTTAATATTTAAATTTAATTGTATATTTAAATTTAATTGTATATTTTAATTAAATTGTATATTTTAATTTAAAGTTTTAATATTAATATTAAAATAAGTGATATAATAACAAAAAATTTAATATTTAATACAAAAATTTCAAAAATTTCAAAAAAATAATGATCATGGGAGAGTTCTATCCAAAAAATCCATATTTATCAAGTCATCGTAAAAAAAACGTGGATGCTCAGGTGCTACACTGGACTCTCCACGTTCCCTCCGTCTTCGACGCCTATCCCTGTCACGGTTCATCGGAGGCGGTTCACTGGGAGTAGGCCCTCGTGGGTATGGCGGGGTCTGATACTGAGCTGGCAAATGTCCAGGATGACGAGACGGTGGATCTCTATATGGATAACTCATAGGAGGATACTGCTGTGAGCCGTACGACGTCCCAGCAGTTGGGTCAGGTGGTGGGTGTGCGTACCCGGATGTAGGGTACTGCGTCCACGGTCGAGGCATAGGAGATAGCTCAATAGGAGGCGAGAAGCCCATGCCAGACGACGTGTAATGGGGGGAAGGTAAGTACCCATAGACCTGGGAGATAGCAAAATGTTGTATTTCCCTAAGTCTATGGGTAGCTTATGCGTTCTCCCGTAGATGCGTTCCCGCAAAGTCGTCCAACTGTGTGGCCTGCAAACAAAAAAAATCGATCAAAATAACACAAATGTAACACAATGCAACACAAAACGATCAAATTACCACTCGGGCCATGGGTTCTGCTGTTCCTCCTCTCCAACCGGTCTCCTCGTTCGATCGGACGGCTAAACGTGGTATACCATATGTACAATACCATGCAAAATATGTGTCTTCCGACACATTAGCTCTGTCCACGAACAAGTGCTCGAACAGGTGGTCCCACATATCGATCCATTTGGCATGGATACTGACCTAATCCTGACCCTGCTTGGAGTTATAAGAATGCAAGAGCCTTAGGAGCCCTGCATCCTCTGCTGGTCCGGGAATGGAGAGGACACCTCCGAGCTGACGTGCCACACGATAGCGTGATGGTGTTCCACGCGGCCGAAAAATATAATCTGCCCCGTGTAACGCCATGCCCCAGTGGTCTCAGCATCAGCGTGCTCTAGGTCATCATCCGTGTATAGCCTCCATATGAACTGAAAATTATACATTAACAAATGCACAAAATAATTTGTATAAGTCATTATTTATTACAGTACCTCTCGTCTCCCAATTGCATCTAGTGCATCTCGACAAACCCTTAGCGCATTGTGCGCCGTGTTCGTATGGTCCAGACGACCGGTAAACTCCTTGTAAAATACATAATTTAAATTAAATTAAATTATTATAAAAAATAATAAATAATGAAATACAAATCTCCAACCGTAGTACTGGTAACTACGTCGGTAGAAGGACTCATTCGGGAAGCGGTACATGAACACCGGTTTCAGAGCCGGAATTCTGAATCACGCCCATAACTGAAAATCATAAACAATATTATATTAGCTATTGATATGAGATTAAATTTGTATAACGTTGACACACCTGTACAATTCTGAATGCTCCACCTGATATTACCTGGGGACATTTTAGTAATTCGCATACCCCGGGAACCTTTTGACACGTTCCCCAAGGTATTCTAATTTTATTTCGGGTTGAAATGGAGTCGGGGGTATTTTCGTAATTTGGACACCCCCGGGTCCAATCGGTGTGCCCGCTCGTATTTTCGGTATTCCACTTTTATTTCGGGTTGAAATGGTGTCGGGGGTATTTTCGTAATTTGGACACCCTCGGGTCCAATCGGTGTGCCCGCAGGTATTTTCGGTATTCTACTTTTATTTCGGGTTGAAATGGTGTCGGGGGTATTTTCGTAATTTGGACACCCCCGGGTCCAATCGGTGNAAGGACAGTTCTTTTCCCGCAGACGTAGATAACAACACCCTAGGACCCTTTGAGAGGAATGGGGAACAATTTGGAAAAGCCTAAAAAAGAGTTCAATGGATCTCTTTATTTTTGCGGCAGAGGTGAAAATGATGAAAGCTACGATGTAGCCGTAGGAATTCGGGTTCAATTGAAAAAAAATAATCTTGAGGAAGTCTAGCATCTCCAAGATAAAAGGATGCAAAGGAAACCGGATTCCATTTCGAAGATGTTCCAGGGACACTGTACACCAGCCAGGAGGCGGTGTTAATATTCTCCCAAGAAGCCCCGGATGTTGGATGATAAATCCGTCCGGAAAGTAGTATTCCGACCTCAATGAGGCCCAAGCGGTTTTCCCCATCCGAGCTTTTTGGTCATACGACTCAAACTTCTTCACGATAGACTCATATCGTCGCCCATCGCTCTATAGCCCTCGAGGCGCTCATAAAATTCAAGGTTCGAAGTGTGCGAGTTAATTTATGTTTGTTCGATAAATTCGGAATCGGACGATGCGTTGGAAGACATTTATATTGCTAATCCTTTTATTTTATTAGTTGTTTCTTAAAGTCTGATTACACTCGGGAACGCAAACGTCATTGAAAATCGAAGTTCGAATCTGCATTTTTAGCCACAAGGCAGAAATTCGCGATAATTTTGCAAAGGGAAGTAATCGCGATAATTTTCCAAGTCTGAGATTTCCGCGATAAAACTACAAAGGCTGAACTTCCGATAATTTTCGCGATAATTTACCACAATTTCGAAGGATATGATTTTCGCTATAATTTACCACAATTTCCGCGATAACGCTGCTTTCTCTGAAAATCCGCGAATGAAAATGAGATTCTAAGGCTTCCAACGTGGTATTTATATAGGAGTGGGCCTACGGGCCGGAATTCCGAGAAATTTTCGAATGTGTCCGAATTCAGCGTGCTTACTGTCAAAACGGCCGTATCGACAAGACGAGTAATCTGATCTGCATGGTTTTTATCTCCGGGAATCCGGAATGCATTGGGATCCATGCACATTAGGAAGGTTAGTGGTTTACGACTCAGAAGCTGAATCTGCAAACCAGGGGACTATTGATATTACCCGGGGATATTTTAGTAATTCGCATACCCTGGGAACCTTTTGGCACGTTCTCCAAGGTATTCTAATTTTATTTCGGGTTGAAATGGAGTCGGGGTATTTTCGTAATTTGGACACCCCCGGGTCCAATCGGTGTGCCCGCGGGTATTTTCGGTATTCTACTTTTATTTCGGGTTGAAATGGTGTCGGGGGTATTTTTCGTAATTTGGACACCCCTGGGTCCAATCGGTGTGCCCGCTGGTATTTTCGGTATTCTACTTATATTTCGGATTGAAATGGTGTAGGAGGTATTTTCGTAATTTGGACACCCCCGGGTCCAATCGGTGTGCCCGCTGGTATTTTCGGTATTCTACTTTTATTTCGGATTGAAATGATGTCGGGGGTATTTTCGTAATTTGGACACCCCCGGGTCCAATCGGTACGCCAACTGTGGTATTTTTAGTAATATGACATATTGTTATTGGCTTTGAGCACTTGGAGACCGCATGGGAAGTTTCCGGAGGAGACGCGACTATTTTCGGATAATTACGAGTCGGAGTGGCTCCAAGGGTATTTTCGTAATCTTGCGTCCGAAAGATGCTACGACGCATGTTAATCGACAGGCTTATATCTTATGAATTTAGTGAGAATTGACATATGCGGAGTATGCCTTGCCTCTGTTCACGGGCAACGTGTCGATCTAGAAGTGTCCCGGATAATCGGAGACATTACGATTTATATCTGGAGTGAGATCGGGTTTTTTCGTAGAATTTGGGTCGAATAAGGTCAGATTGTACAAGAGTGGGCTTTGAGTCCACAAGTGAGTTGATGGACTCAAATTTTCTATAAATATAGGTCTCTGGTCATTTGAAAGGGGATCGGAATCAAAGTCGAAGAAAAACTCGGAATCTGAAATCTTAAAACCTTCAAAGTCTCGAAATTCGCGATAAAATTACTCCTGGTATCAATTTCGCTATAATTTACCTAAGTACTCAAGATTCGTGACAATATATTCAAAGGGCCATCAAAAATCGCGATAATTTTACATGCAACGCAAAATTCGCGATAATATTTCAGTGTGAACAGTAATTTCTGCGACAGTGCTGATTGGCTTCAAATCCGCGCCAATTTTGTTATTGAGTTCGAAATTCGCGATAATATTTCAGTGTGAACAGTGATTTCTGCGACAGTGCTTATAGGCTTCAAATCCGCGACAATTTGTTTTCAAGTTCGAATTCCGCGACAACATTGCTCAGGAAATCAAATTCGCTGCAATTTTTCTCAGGAACATCAAAATCCGCGATAATTTGCATACAAAGGGCTATTTTCGCGATAATATTTCGAGTGAATAGTGATTTATGCACTTTTGCGTCGGTTTCCAATATCGACCTCATTTTTTGCCCCAAATCGAGACTACATTACTTACTTTTGTCAGAAAGAAGATACATTTTGTAATTGTGACCTTTTTATCATAGTGAAACATTTAGGTAGAGCTTCGCTCTCCCGAGAACGTAAGCCCACACATTGTGGGCCCAACCTCGTAATTTCTCGTGTCTTAAAAAAAAAATTGACTGATCAAAAACACCACAAATATTTTAACACAAGATCAGTTTTACGTAGAGCTTCGCTCTCCCGAGGACGTAAGCCCACACATTGTGGGCCCAATCTCGTAATTTCTCGTGTCTTAAAAAAAAAAAATTGATTGATCAAAAACACCACAAATATTTTAACACAAGATCAGTTTGGCGCCATCCGTGGGGACCCGAGATTTTATCCTATTGAGAGCTTTATTGCTGGGTTTGGATTTCTGTCATCATGACCACTTGTAATTCTGATGATGATGTTTTCGATGAAGAGATTGAGGTAGAAACTAATCCTCGAGCAAACAACGAGGCTGCCGCGTTACCGGCGACTCAATTATCAATCTTGGAGGAGCCTCCTATTCAAAATATTACTGTTCGACCCTCTCGGAGCGGGTTTTCATCCGGGAGGGCACCTACTTTTTATCCTCCTTTGTCTCAATGTTTATCAAGATGTTATGAGAGGACTGGGCGAGTTGCTGTCCGAAACAATGCCCATTTCTCACCGCCGGCACGATCTAAATCTATAGATCAGAATAATGAGGATGAAGATTTGGAGGAGCGAAGACGCATTCTGATATTACCCGGAAATATTCTCTTGTGTTTGTTCTCACCCGGGAGCTCGTCTAGCGTGATTATCAGTATTTTCGGTATTCTCGGTATTTTCGGTATTCTCGGTATTCTCGGNAGGGGGATCGGAATCAAAGTCGAAGAAAAACTCGGAATCTGAAATCTTAAAACCTTCAAAGTCTCGAAATTCGCGATAAAATTACTCCCGGTATCAATTTCGCGATAATTTACCTAAGTACTCAAGATTCGCGACAATATATTCAAAGGGCCATCAAAAATCGCGATAATTTTACATGCAACGCAAAATTCGCGATAATATTTCAGTGTGAACAGTAATTTCTGCGACAGTGCTTATTGGCTTCAAATCCGCGACAATTTTGTTATTGAGTTCGAAATTCGCGATAATATTTCAGTGTGAACAGTGATTTCTGCGACAGTGCTTATAGGCTTCAAATCCGCGACAATTTGTTTTCAAGTTCGAATTCCGCGAGAAAATTGCTCAGGAAATCAAATTCGCGGCAATTTTCTCAGGAACATCAAAATCCTCGATAATTTGCATACAAATGGCTATTTTCGGGATAATATTTTGAGTGAATAGTGATTTCTGCACTTTTGCGTCGGTTTCCAATATCGAGCTCATTTTTTGCCCCAGATCGAGACTACATTACTTACTTTTGTCAGAAAGAAGATATATTTTGTAATTGTGACCTTTTTATCAGAGTGAACATCTAGGTAGAGCTTCGCTCTCCCGAGGACGTAAGCCCACACATTGTGGGCCCAACCTCGTAATTTCTCGTGTCTTAAAAAAAAAAAATTGACTGATCAAAAACACCACAAATATTTTAACACAAGATCAGTTTTAGGTAGAACTTCGCTCTCCCGAGGACGTAAGCCCACACACTGTGGGCCCAACCTCGTAATTTCTCGTGTCTTAAAAAAAAAAAATTGACTGATCAAAAACACCACAAATATTTTAACACAAGATCACCGGGCCTTACCTTTTTTCAGAGTGCTAAGAAAAGCAAGCCATATGGATTGGACCGAAGAATGCGATCGGTCCTTCTCTGAGCTAAAGACTTATTTAAGCACTCCCCCGGTGATGGTAAGTCCAACTTGTGATGAACCTTTGGGGTTATATCTGGCGGTATCCGAAGTTGCCGTCAGCGCAGCTCTGGTGACCATACGAGATGACATTCATAGACCCGTTTATTATGTCAGTCATTCTCTATTATCTGCTGAGACGAGGTATTCTACCTTGGAGAAATTCATGCTAGCTTTGAAGAAAGTTGTATCCAAGTTGAAGCATTATTTCGAAGGCCGAACGGTCTATGTTTATACGGATCAGCCACTGAAGATACTCCTTAAACAAAAGGATTTGAATGAAAGATTGGCAAAATAGGCTATCAAACTCAGCGCTATGTATCTGGAATTCCTGCCCCGAAGGGCGATCAAAGCTCAGGTTCTAGCCGACTTTGTGGTTGAAATGACCAGGTCGGCCATTTATCTCAACCAGGAGGATGATCGATGGACGATCCACGTAGATGGATCAACCTTCGGGGGAAGATTAGCGGGCATTACTCTGACAACGATACAAGGTGATCTTATTCATTCCGTAGTCAAGTTTTCCTTTGCTGGAAAAAATAACGTGGTGGAATATGAGGCAGTATTGTCAGGAATGACCTTGGCTCGAAAAATGGGAGTTAGCAGAGTGCGAATGTTCTCAGACTCGAAGTTAGTAGTGGAACAATTCGCAGGGAGATTTGAGACTCACGATCCGATGATGAGACTGTATTGCGCTAAAGTTCTGGAGTTATCCAAGAAGTTCAGTGAATTCTCTCTGGACCATGTGCCACGAGAACAAAACAAGGTTGCCGATGCACTCGCCAGATTTTCTTCGGGCATACCCGACATAGAACCGAGCACTATTTCGGTCCACGTTCAGGACCGACCTTCGATCGAGATTCCAGTGACCGAACAGTCTATTGAAGAGATTGGGGCTCTATGTCATGAACTCCAGGACTTGAATATTGATGCTACTGAATCCCCAGGGGAACCCAATTGGATGGACTCCTTCGTTAAATACCTCTCAAACGGATATCTCCCTGAAGATAAATCTGAAGCCAGGAAAATAGAGGTCCGGGCTAAGAGATTCACCTTAGTCGACGGACGTTTGTTTAAAAAGAGTTTTGATGGCCCGCTTCTGCGATGTTTATCTCCTATTGAGGCCGAAGCTGTCATGATTTATGTACATGAAGAGATATGCGGCATTCATTCAGGGGCCCGATCTTTATACCACCGCATTATTAGAACCGGATATTTTTGGCCAACATTGCTCGCTGATGCTAAGCAGTATACTAAGCGTTGCGCCATATGTCAATACCACGCTCCACTCGCTCAATTGCCTAGGGCTCCACTATCGATTACCCCATTGCCTTGTCCGTTTGACAGATGGGGAATTGATATCCTCGGACCTTTTCCTCGGTCCACAGGGCAAAGGAAATTTTGTATCGTAGCGGTGGAATACTATTCAAAGTGGATTGAAGCAGAAGCCGTAGCCATCATCTCGGAAAAAGTTGTCAAACACTTTATCTGACGAAATATTGTGAGCCGCTTCGGGGTTCCCCGAGCGCTCGTATCTGATAATGGGACTCAGTTCCGTGGAAAGAACATACGGGATCTATGCACCAAGTTGGACATCACCCAGCATTTCTCATATGTGGCTCATCCCCAAACCAACGGACTTACGGAGGTATCTAACAAGGTTATCCTAAAAGGACTGAAAACCAAGTTGGAAGATTTCGGGGGTAAATGGCCTGAACACATCTATGAGATCCTATGGGCATACCGAACTACACCTCGCTCAACAACCCAGGAATCACCTTTCTCATTAGTGTATGGGACCGAAGCTGTTAGCCCGGTGGAGGTTGCCATCCGATCACCTCGGATATCTCAATACGATGAGCATATGAACGGTGAAAGGAGATTATTGGACCTCGAGATGGTCGAAGAAAAAGAGATGCAGGTTATGCACGGATGCGTGCTTACCAGCGGAATATGGAACGGGCCCATAACAAAAGAGTCCTCCCAAGGGAATTCTTCGAAGACGACTTCGTCCTCAGAAACATTAAGGTGCAAAGGAATGTTGGAAAGCTGGACAGAAATTGGGAGGGACCGTATCGCATATCGGCAAAATTGGAGTCAGGTGCGTATAAACTTGAAACATTGGATGGTATAGAGGTCCCCCGAACTTGGAATGTCATGAATTTAAGGCGATACTTCTTATGANGAGGTTGAAAGATTACTAGAGCTTGGCCAACTGGATGAGCTGATAAATACTGTTGAAAGAATGCCCGAACTCGAACCGGGGAAAGTAAGTTTGAATATCCAGCAAGGGAAGGCAGAGAATTTTCCCAAGATTGATTTTCCAAGACCCGATACAAGAGGGCGTGGATATGGAGGATATCGTGGCCATTACCCTAGGGGTGGCCAACGAGGAAACTTTAATGGCGGTCGGCAGAACCGCAGAGATGCGAGAAGAGAGAATTATCGCGGTCGCGGTAGGAACAATCAGCAACGAAATCAGCAGGGTAATCGTCGGGAAGGTAATCAACCTGCACAAAGAAATCAGCAACAACCGCCCCCTCCTCCTCCTGCTGGCCCGAACCCGGGTCAGCCCATTCTGAATATTGAAGAAGTAGAACCCATGTGGGGTAATCTTGGCCCAAATATTATGACTATCGCCGGAGGAAGGAGCGTTGGAGATTCGAACCGTGCGAGGAAGCGATCCCATTGGGAGTTAGAGCAAAAAGGACGCTTCATGGAAGTTAATCTGGTCCAATTCTCCGATTTGGAGAAAATGCCTATATCTTTCGGGCCAGAGGATTTGGCTGACATCTTCTCGCAACAGGATGATGCTCTCGTTATCTCCCCTGTTATTGCAAATCATCATGTGTCTCGAGTTTTAGTTGATACTGGAGCTGCTACAAATATTCTCACATTGGCAGCATTTGAGCAGATGTCTTTGAAGGGGACTACTAAGCTACAGCCGTATCAAACCAAATTGGTTGGTTTTAATAAGTTCCGCCCGAAGGGTCACTTTCTCTCCCGGTCACTTTGGGAGACCCTCAAATCTCAAGGACACTTTTGGTGGAATTCGTGATAGTTGATCTCCCTATCCTCCCCTATAGTGCTATTTTGGAAGAAGTGCGCTAAGTTGATGCGTCTGGCAGGTTAGCTAAATGGAATATCGAGTTGGGACAATACCAAATTGAATATATCTCGAGACGAGCTTTAAAGTCCCAGGTTTTAGTGGATTTCATAGTAGAAATGACCCGGTCAGAAGAATTGGGTAATGAGGAATACTGGGATATATTTGTGGATAGATCAGTTTCTGCCGGACGAGCCGGCATTGCCATTTATTTCAAGGAAAGAAAATCTGGCGAAGAGTATGAATATGCTGTAAAATTGCGCTTCTCTGCAACTAACAACGTCGCCGAGTACGAAGCCCTTACATTTGGTATCAGCTTAGCAGTCGAAATTAGGATTGTTCGTTTGCATGCTCACTCCAATTCGCAGTTAGTGGTGAACCAATTTACGGATACCTTTATCACCAAAGACGAGCATATGTGGCTGTATTTGGATAAGTTGAAAGAGGTGGTAAAAAACCTTAAGACATTCGTTCTCACGTATATCCCGAGAGAGGAAAACACCCGTGCTGACGGTCTTGCAAAGTCAGCAACGATTTTAGAACTCTCAGATGAATCAAAAATAATGACTATGATCCATTATCAGCCGTCTATCAGTATGGCAGAGAGACAGACCGCCGAAGTCGCAAGCTTGGAACTTTCAAACGATACATGGTTTTTATTAGATGCAGTAACAGATGAGCCCTCTTGGAAGAATGTGATTGTCAATTATTTGGTTAAGAGAGAATTGCATGTAGATGAAGGCGAAGCCCGTAGGACTATGCAAAGAGCCACCAACTTTGTCTATATAGATGAGAAATTGTATCAAAAGAATTTTGGAGGACCATATCTTCGATGCTTGTCCCCAGTGCAAGCAAAAGCCGTTATGGAAGAAGTTCACTCTGCGGACTATGGGGATCATTCGGCAGGTCGATCTTTGGCTTTGAAAGACAAGAGAGCCGGGTATTTTTGGCCAACATTAGTAAAAGATTGTGTGAATTTAGTTCGAACTTGTTCTGCTTGCCAGTTCCATTCGAACGTACATCATGTGCCGAGAGCGACTATGAAACCTTTACCCACCACATGTCATTTTGATACATGGGGCATCGACATTCTTGGCCATTTCCCAACTGCTCCTAGCCAAAAGAAATTCTGTATTGTGGCCGTAGAACACTTTTCTAAGTGGGTAGAGGTCGAAGCAGTATCCCGAGTTCGGGAACAAGAAGTCATAAGTTTTCTTTGGAGATATATTATTTGCTGATTCGGAATTCCCAGGATTCTGGTATCAGATAACGGTACACAATTCTCGGGTAAGCGTGTAAATGAATGGTGTGAGTGCTACGGAATTCAACAACGGTTTACATCTGTTNTTTTTATTGGATGCCGTAACCGACGAGCCATCATGGAAGGATGCTATTGTAAATTACCTGATCAAGAGAGAATTACCCGCCGACGAAGGTGAGGCTTGAAGGACTATGCAAAGAGCTACAAATTTTGTCTATGTGGATGATAAGTTGTATAAGAAGAATTTTGGAGGCCCATATCTTCGATGTTTGTCTCCAGTACAGGCAAAAGCCGTTATAGAGGAAGTTCACACTGGGGACTGTGGAGATCATTCAGCAGGTCGATCCTTGGCGAACAAGGTTAAGAGGGCCGGTTATTTTTGGCCAACACTGGTGAAAGATTGTGTGAATTTTGTTCGGGCTTGTTCCGCTTGTCAGTTCCACTCAAACGTGCATCATGTACCGAGAGCTAATATGAAACCTTTACCGACAACATGCCCTTTCGATATGTGGGGCATCGATATTTTAGGACCATTTCCGAAGGCACCTAGCCAAAAGAAGTTCTGCATCGTGGCTGTGGAGCATTTCTCTAAGTGGATAGAGGGTGAAGCTGTATCACGCGTTCGGGAACAGAAAGTTATCAGTTTCCTTTGGAGGCATAGCGTGTGTCGATTCGGAATTCCTAGGATTTTGGTATCAGATAACGGAACGCAATTTGCCGGAAAGAGGGTTAATGAATGGTGTGAGAGTTATGGAATTGAACAGCGGTTTACCTCCGTGGCACACCCAGAAACAAACGGGCTTACAGAGGTTATCAATCGTATTATCTTNCGTTATAGAGGAATTCACGCTGGGGACTGTGGTGATCATTCAGCAGGTCGATCCTTGGCGAACAAGGTTAAGAGGGCCGGTTATTTTTGGCCAACACTGGTGAAAGATTGTGTGAATTTTGTTCGGGCTTGTTCCGCTTGTCAGTTCCACTCAAACGTGCATCATGTACCGAGAGCTAATATGAAACCTTTACCGACAACATGCCCTTTCGATATGTGGGGCATCGATATTTTAGGACCATTTCCGAAGGCACCTAGCCAAAAGAAGTTCTGCATCGTGGCTGTGGATCATTTCTCTAAGTGGATAGAGGTTGAAGCTGTATCACGCGTTCGGGAACAGGAAGTTATCAGTTTCCTTTGGAGGTATATCGTGTGTCGATTCGGAATTCCTAGGATTTTGGTATCAGATAACGGAACGCAATTTGCCGGAAAGAGGGTTAATGAATGGTGTTAGAGTTATGGAATTGAACAGCGGTTTACCTCCGTGGCACACTCAGAAACAAACGGACTTACGGAGGTTATCAATCGTATTATCCTACAACAGCTGAAAACATGGATAGATAAATTCAAAGGCTCTTGGGTGGATGAATTGCATAATGTGATGTGGGCATATCGGACGTCACCGAGGTCCACTACCGGATTCTTCCCTTTCTCTTTAGTATATGGCTCTGAGGCCATGTCTCTGGTTGAAGTGACTATTTTATCGGAAAGAGTTATCGCTTATGACGAGGTGTTGAACGAGGATATGAGAAAGTTGGACCTTCACTGTATTGATGATATCCGCGATAGAGCCGCAATACGAATGGAGGTATGTAAAAGGCGGATGGCTAAGAGGCACGACAAAGGCGTTCGACCTATGTTGTTAAAAGTTGGAGACTTGATTCTTAAGAAAGTGGAAGTTTCAAAGCATGTTGGCAAGTTGGATCGAAAGTGGGAAGGACCGTACAGAGTAACGGCCGTAGTGAAGGAAGGAACGTACAAAATCGCAAATATGAGCGGGGAGGAGCTGCCACGGACTTGGCATATTTCCAATTTGCGCAAGTATTATGTATAGACGTGACTCATCAATCTTTTTGAAAATAAAAATTTCCCCTCTTTTTGTGGTCATATTCTAATTTTTTAAGTATCTTTTTTGACGACATGAATTCAAT
>RWGZ01001232.1:0-11392 GCA_009725065.1 Utricularia reniformis | reverse complement strand
CTATGAGATTTTACACAATTTTAGAAATCGAAATTATTCGAAATATTATTTGATTATTGAATAAATTGTAGACAAATAAAATTTTTTTAAATCAACGAATCATTAACGCACCCTAATTAGATTCGTAAAAAATTAATGAATCTCACACCGTTGCACCCCGAATTTCGCACCTCACACCCTTATTAGTGCAATATAGCATCCAACATATTAGATGTCCAAATGGTTTGAAATTTTATTCTATTGTCGAATAAAATATAAAAATACTATATTTATAAAAATATAAAAATACTATTTCTAGTGTTTTTCAAAAAAATATCTATGTTGCACCTCTAGATTTGACTTTTGAGCGTTAGACTATGACATTTATTATTTTTACAAATCCGATTTTATGTTAAAAATTGGTTGATGTAAAAATATAAATATTTTATTTCTTAACAATATGTCGATATTAACGTAATATTTCAAATGAGTTCGATAATAAGTTGCTTTAGGGTGATTGTCTATATTTTAGATAATGAGAAAATACACTAATTTTTTTACATGGATCTATGTATAAAATCTCAATAGTCACCCCAATCGAACCTCTTTTCGAAATAATTATAATCGATATCACGAGTAAAATATATCCCATCGTCTTGAGCGACCCAATAAATCGTCTCCCCTTTGAGTTCATTCTCATGATAAGCAATAAAAGTCTTAAATCTATTTCCCCATTGAAGCTCACAAGTAAACACGGTACTCGGGATGAAATTCGTACAGAAACTCCAATCGTAATGATCCTCCTCTCGAGACCCATAAAGGTTATGGTATCCGAGATCATCTTCTTTTGACGAACAACGAACAGACACTGGTAACGAATTCAAATATATACGATGGTATACGAATATATGAACACGGGATGTAAGAAAACATGATCTTGTTGTAGGAATGAGAAGAAATAAGAGTGAAATTAGTATTATGTTATTAAAAGTCATATTGTTCTTAAGGTTTTATGAAAATTATATTGATTTTTCGTGTTATACTTATAAGATATATTATTATAAAATCCATTATTGAATATTATATTTTTATTGAATATAAAAATAAAATTAAAATAAGACAACATAGTGTAATAATTAAGAAAGTGGGAGAAAATCCAACAAAATAATATTTTTAATCGGGCTGAAGGCAGTTTTGGTCCCAAAAGTTTGAAATTTTTGGCAATTTTAGTCCCAAAACTTTCCAATTTTGGCAAAACCAACCCCCAAAGTTTCATGTACGCAAAACCGGTCCCCAAAGTTTGCGAATTTTGGCAAAACCAGTCCCCAAAGTTATGTGTGTGTGCATAATTGGTCCCCAAAGTTGTAATTTGTGGCAAATTAGGTTCCCGGACGAAAATTAATTTGGGGGCCGGTTTTGCCAAAATTCGCAAACTTTGGGGACGTATTTTGCGAAAATACGCAACTTTGGGGACCAAAATTGCCAAATCATCAAAACTTTGGGGACTGTTTTTGCCACTCGAGACTTTGGGGATCAAAATTGCCAAATTATCCAAACTTTGGGAACTCAAGTCGCAATTTTCTCATTTTTAATCATAATTATTACATGTGTATTCACTATATGATCGTATACCACACTTTAACAAAAGTTTAAAAATTTATATAGAGGGATCATTAGTGCTATTTGCATAAAATCAATCCATATAACATAGAATGTTGCGATGAGTTTCAATTTGGGGGTACACAAACCAAATCGAGTTGAAATTAAATGTTTATTAAGGTTTGAGTTCGGCTAGAAATAGACAATGTTAGATTCGAGATTTGGTTCAAGTTCGAAAAATACAAAATCTCCCGTTCCATTGAGGTTTGGTTCTAATTAATTATAAATAAAATAATATATATTATAATATTATTGGCTTGCGAACCACCTCATCTAAGATCATTAGAAATTTTTAGATTTATGTTCGGTTGGTTAAAAATTCGAACTTGAGCCTTGATCGGCCAGCTTGAGAGGTTCGCAAATAAGTTCATTTTGTTGGCATGCCTAGTTTCAACCATTTAAATTTTGGACGAAGCCGATACTTTCACAAATATCGACCGTGATGAGACATTAATGCAACATTTCTCCTTCGAGATAATAATAGTGAAATGAATAATAATTAATAGAAAAAATAATATATAAAATGATTAAAAAAGTATCTTATTAAATCTAAAATTCCACATAAATAATCAGTCATTTTTCCTATTTATTACACTTAGTGTTTGTAGTTGTGATCTTAATCTCCACTGCATGGTTTACTTCTCCAGCAACCGGTGTCACCGGAAGATTCGGATTCGAATACACTAAACACGGATCGAATTGATGAAACTGGCCGTTCACCGGAAAAATCGGATAACCAAATTGCGCTGCTTGAATCGAAGAAGCAGGCAAAATCGGTAACCTTTGCATATCGATCCCGAGTCCTACATTCGATCCCGATCCATATCCGGATCAGGTTGGTTGCATCCACATTCCTCTTCCTATGGACGTTGCCTATATGAAATCGCGGGAAACCGAAACGGGAATCGATTTAAACTTAAAATTTACCTGTACTTGAAGTTTTAGCATTTTCAGATATTCAGCTTCCTCATCAAGCTTATATGTCTGATAACGAAAAGGCGAAAAATTCGACCAGCATTCAACGAGAAAGACGTAAAAATCAGTGACATTTTATACCTTAATTGAATTGGGTATTAATCCCTGAAGTTCCTTCATTTTTTCGTTGATCTTATCGTGACGCTTCTGATCATAAAAAAATGTAGAAATTTAAGATTCAATGGATCGGAAAAGTATGGGTTCGAAAAACTTCATCAAACCAATTACTCATGATATCACTTCTATTATAAACTAGAAGATTTCTATTTCCACAATCGATGTGTGATATATTTGAACACTCTCCCTCAAGTCGAACTGGTCTTGGTCTGGTTCAGAATTGTTTCAATAGACTCGTTAGTACTCAAATCATAAGTCGATCTATTTTTGTTGTCTAATCTGATGCGCTTTTTTATCTAAACCGATACGAAACAGCCTGAAACTCACTCTACATCTCCGATATCATGTAGAAATTCAGGATTCAATTGGCTGAAAGAGTGTCGATATAGCTCAGTACATAAAAGAAGTGAATCACATTGAAAAGGTTAGGCCAAACCGACTACCCACGATATCAATTCCCTTATAAATTAGAATATTTTTATTTCCATAATTACGTGGGATATATTTCAACAAAAAATACGTAAAAACGACTTAAAATGTAAGTGTAACTGTATCCTTTTATTTACTGACCCTTTCTGAAAGATTATGCACTTCAGCTTTCCGTTTTCGATCCCGATCCTGAACCCGAACCCCGATTACGAGAAATATGTCGTTTTGAACCGGTACATCCTGTGACACTACCCTGTACATTAAATCAGAAAGGGACTATAAAAGGCTTCTAATGAACAAGGAACAAAGTCTCAGTTTACTTACATTGCTATGACTTTCGGATGCTTCGATATCGTTCGATTTTTGTCTCTTACGACTATTTTTTCGATCACAAGAAACTAATACACCTAAGTTACGTATCTCATCAGGCATTATCGAAAAATCGACTACCGGTTGCTCAACATTCAGCCTCGGAACTTCTGTGCTTTTATTGATGTTATCATATAGTTGAGAATTCATGCATTGCTCCGAGCTTTTCTCTTTGTTTTGCTCCGTTTCTACGGCGAATGAATCTGGCTTTGTAATCTCTATAGGTTCATGAAGATCAGTGTTGTTTCTAAAGAACTGGGAGAAGTTCATCATTTTTGAAGCAGCTTTTTTTTGGTTATCCAAACCTCGAGAACCCGAAGCTTTGTGTGAATGCAAATCGTGGGAACCTCCCGAACCATTCGTATTTTGTGTTGAATATCTAGTTGCAAGAACTTCAGGCACCTTAGGACAACAAAGTTCAGCAGAATCACCATCTAAAAATGGAACAATTTCATTATTCGAACATAAATGAACTACACCGGAGGATGATACGGGTCCATTATCATTCAAAAACGGCTCAAAATCGACAAGCTTTTCGGGTTTCGAAGGAGTTTTGTTCCGTTCTAGAGCTCTTGAATCTCTAGTATAGTGACTTTTAACCATAGGAAGACCATTGTCCCATACTAACTCAGAAAAACCATCATCAACCCTGAATAAATTAAGCCAAAAACACTTCAAAAATGAACACAAAAAAATCATCAAATAAAATCAGAGATTTGAAGTTTACCAAGATGAAAGATCATTATCCCCAGATTCATGCTCTCGTTCTCGTAAATTCGACATTCTTCGAATAACGATAATTATCAGTACATGGGATTTAAATCTTATTCTCTGGACCAGAATTATCACCAAATTAGACCCAATTCAGCAAATTTGCATTAACATTGCTTCAAAGGAGAATACATGACAGAAACTAACGCTAAATCAGTGCAATTTCAATAAACAATAAGAACATGATCACAGACGGTAAATTCAGACAAAACACAACTAATTTACCTAATAAGATCTAAGAAATTTGTTTTTGTTAAATTTATAGAGTTGGGTCAATTTCATGTGAAGAGTGTGCTCGGATATAACATATAAGAGGGAGGAGACCACATGTAAAATCTTGAACAAGTCACTTACTATGGTCTACATTCCCTCTTATAAACCAATCCACACTACTTTTGATTTCCGATATGGGACAAATTCCATTATTTCAACAGCTTTCATTAGAACAACAGCAAAAATGACATTCTCATACGAGAATACATGATAGAAACTAGTGTCTAAATCAATGCAATGTCAATGCACAAAATAAGAACACGATCAGAGAAGAAAACCCAACAAATTTACCTAATCAGATCTAAGAAATTTGCTTTCAACAATCGTAATCATTAGGACAACAACAAACATGACATTCTCAATGGAGAATAAATGACAGAAACTAATGTTAAATCAGTACAATGTCAATGCACAAAATAAGAACACGATAAGAGAATGTAAATTCAGACAAAACCCAACAAATTTACCTAATCAGATCTACAAAATTGCTTTCAACAATCGTAATCATTAGGACAACAACAAACATGACATTCTCAAAGGAGAATAAATGACAGAAACTAATGTTAAATCAGTGCAATGTCAATGCACAAAATAAGAACACGATTAGAGAAAGTAAATTCAGACAAAACCCAACAAATTTGCCTAATCAGATCTACAAAATTTTCTTTCAACAATCGTAATTGTTGACAACCTTTAAACCGGGTACCAAGGATGTGTTATTGTTGATAACCATTAAACCCGGTACCAACGAGGAGTCTTAAGCAAGAATGAAGGTGGTCAGGCTCAATCGAGAATTCGACAGCTGAAATTATCAAACAGACCGATCGGTCCCGGAAAACAGCTTAGGGCGATCGGTCCCGACAGTTTGCTTAGGGGCAGCATACCGATCAGTCTCGTCCCGGTAGTTTGCTTAGGGGCAGCACACCGATCGGTCCCGGCAGTTTGCTTAGGACCAGCAGACCGATCGGTCCGGCAGACTGCTTAGGGTCAAGCAGACCGATCGGTCCCGGTAGTTTGCTTAGGAACAAGCAGACCGATCGGTCCCGACAGACTGCGTAGGTCCCAGCAGACTACAAAGACACTGACAAGCTGCATGTGGGCCCATCAGCATGCATTCCATGCTTCAGGCTCAGCCACACTTTCCAGCATGGGGAAACACATTGTAAGAGGTGGTTTCAGGATGTGGGCCACACGTGTTTCTCCCTCTATAAATGCAAAGCTAAAAGATAAGCTAAAGAGGAGGCCAATTTCGAAGAACACTAGCCGCTGTAATTTCATTTCCGCTGCTCTTATTCCCTTTGTATATTTCATTGATTTATTAATGAATTTGCCGTGGAGGTTCTCCTCTCGTCAACATGGTTTTTTCCCCATTTCTTAAGGGGTTTTTCCACGCTAAAATCGTCTGCGTTCTTTCCATTTTCTTATTTCAAGTTGTCTCTACAAACAACAAATAAAACCGATTTTCAGAATCCGATGACTGTTGGCACCCCCTAAAAAGGAACCACAACAGTAATCATTAGGACAACAACAAACATGACATTCTCAATGGAGAATAAATGACACAAACTAATGTTAAATCAGTGCAATGTCAATGCACAAAATAAGAACACGATTAGAGAAGGTAAATTGAGACAAAACCCAACAAATTTACCTAATCAGATCTACAAAATTTTCTTTCAACAATCGTAATCATTAGGACAACAACAAACATGACATTCTCAAAGGAGAATAAATGACAGAATCTAATGTTAAATCAGTGCAATGTCAATGCACAAAATAAGAACACGATTAGAGAAGGTAAATTCAAACAAAACCCAACAAATTTACCTAATTAGATCTACAAAATTTGCTTTCAACAATCGTAATCATTAGTACAACAACAAACATGACATTCTCAAAGGAGAATAAATGACATAAACTAATGTTAAATCAGTGCAATGTCAATGCACAAAATAAGAACACGATTAGAGAATGTAAATTCAGACAAAACCTAACAAATTTACCTAATCAGATCTACAAAATTTGCTTTCAACAATCGTAATCATTAGGACAACAACAAACATGACATTCTCAATGGAGAATAAATGACAGAAACTAATGTTAAATCAGTGCAATGTCAATGCACAAAATAAGAACACGATTAGAGAAGGTAAATTCAGAAAAAACCCAACAAATTTACTTAATCTGATCTACAAAATTTGCTTTCAACAATCATAATCATTAGGACAACAACAAACATGATATTCTCAAAGGATAATAAATGACAGAAACTAATGTTAAATCAGTGCAATGTCAATGCACAAAATAAGAACAAGATTAGAGAAGGTAAATTGAGACAAAACCCAACAAATTTACCTAATTAGATCTACAAAATTTGCTTTCAACAATCGTAATCATTAGGACAACAACAAACATGATATTCTCAAAGGAGAATAAATGACAGAAACTAATGTTATATCAGTGCAATGTCAATGCACAAAATAAGAACACGATTAGAGAAGGTAAATTCAGAAAAACCCAACAAATTTACTTAATCAGATCTACAAAATTTGCTTTCAACAATCGTAATCATTAGGACAACAACAAACATGATATTCTCAAAGGAGAATAAATGACAGAATCTAATGTTAAATCAGTGCAATGTCAATGCACAAAATAAGAACACGATTAGAGAAGGTAAATTCAGACAAAACCCAACAAATTTACCTAATTAGATCTACAAAATTTGCTTTCAACAATCGTAATCATTAGTACAACAACAAACATGACATTCTCAAAGGAGAATAAATGACATAAACTAATGTTAAATCAGTGCAATGTCACTGCACAAAATAAGAACACGATAAGAGAAGGTAAATTGAGACAAAACCCAACAAATTTACCTAATCAGATCTACAAAATTTGCTTTCAACAATCGTAATCATTAGGACAACAACAAACATGACATTCTCAAAGGAGAATAAATGACATAAACTAATGTTAATTCAGTGCAATGTCAATGCACAAAATAAGAACACGATCAGAGAAGGTAAATTCAGACAAAACCCAACAAATTTACCTAATCAGATCTACAAAATTCGCTTTCAACAATCGTAATCATTAGGACAACAACAAACATGACATTCTCAAAGGAGAATAAATGACATTAACTAATGTTAAATCAGTGCAATGTCAATGCACAAAATAAGAACACGATCAGAGAAGGTAAATTCAGACAAAACCCAACAAATTTACTTAATCAGATCTACAAAATTTGCTTTCAACAATCGTAATCATTAGGACAACAACAAAAATGACATTCTCAAGAAAATGAAAAACCTGTGGGAAACTATAAGCTCAGACCCAAAGCCAAGAGTGGTTTCTTCATCCGCCCACATAAGTGTTAAAGTAATCTAAATTACAGAACCCAGAATGGGTGTAGCAAAGGAGTGGGCCAATTTTGTACCACATCATTGTATTGTTTATTTGGGTTTCGACACTCGTGAATTAAGTTGATTGAAGAGGCTAACGTGGTCTATTTTGCCAAATTATCCATTGTTATTCGTACTTTTATCCAAAATATTCATCTAAACATAATTTTAGTGTGTATTTTGTAAGATTGATAGGTATTTTGGTAAAAATACAATTTTGCAATGGATATTTTTGTAAATGAGCCGGCTAAGCTGAGTCATATGGATCAATGAATTTCTTCATATTAACTATACTGAAAACATGATTTTTGTAAGAAAATTGATTCATAATCCACTTATTTGAATTATCAAATAATTGAACTTGAAATAATGTGTTGAAATATATAAAATTATTTCATATAATAACTTGATATCATTTATATTGATTTATAAGATGTTTGATATTATTCTAATTGATTTGTTCAAATATTTTACAGTTTGATATATTTCCTCTTATACGTTATATTCGATTACACTTTTCACATGAAATTAACACACTCTAAAAATTTAATATAATTGTATCGATTTTTATTTTGTATACGTTAAAAACAACAATTTGTTGAATTATATTAATATCATTTTCATCTAATTTTTGGTTTAGCTATTAAAAAGTGAGGTGTCGTGATATATAATGAGATATGGTGAGTGTTAATTTGTCTCACATTTGTTACAGAAGTCTAATAGATTAAGTTTATAATGATTATGATGGTGTTATCACTTCTCAGATAATGATTTCTTCAAATCATTTAAATGTGTGACATTTTTCCCTTAATATCTTATTTGTTTATGTTCTTCTATCATAATTTTGATCATATTTTACAATTCTAACAATGAGATGTGATTAACGATGTACTTAAATAAGAGATTAGATAATCGTTAATTTGAAAAGTGTTTATTAAAAGTATGATATAATCAACATAATTTATGCAAACAGAAGAATGATACACATATTTTAGTTGAGGGTGTGTATGAAAATCCGGTGATTCGAATACCGAGGTAACCGAACTGATTTTTCGGTTATCCGAATTGCAAATATTTAATCGGATCGGGTCGTATGCGGTTTCGGATCGGATATGATTTTTCAAAATTCATATTCGATCTAATATTTTTATTATATATTTTTTTCTAATTTTTTAAAGTTAAAACTTTATATATGGCAAGACATTTTTTCCTTATTATAAATTTATTTCTAATAACCTATATGGGAGAACAACAAGTAATCAACATCGGGAATTGATTTTTGAAATTCATATGTTTCTAGTAAATTAGATAATTTTTCGGATATTTATATTATCATTTAAAATGTAATTAATTTTACATTTAATTATATTTTTATAGGTTGTGATTACGAATATTTAAATGAATTATGTTTATTTTTTGCATATTTCTACACTTAAAATAAAAAAAATAATTCATTGTTTACATGCATTTGTTTTAAGTTTTACTTTATATTTTACTTTATGAATGTTTGAAAATTCCGAACATATTTTATTTTGTTGTTTTATAATTTTTATGTTTTGCAAATATGTAACATTTTTTGGTGATTAGTGGTAATTTCTTATAATAAATTATAATTAAAAAAATAAATATTCGGGTATCCGTAAATCGAACGGTAAACTGATCCATATCCATCGGATCGGATAAAAAAAATAATGATCGGATCTGTTACCCGATCCACGCACACCCCTAATTTTAGTTATCGGAAGTAATTAATTTTTCAAATCACTATTAGAATATGGTTTGCTTTAGTTGCGACATTGAAATAATGATTTTTTATCAATGAATGTATCCAAAATTTGCTTTTGATTTATAAGCTTTAAATAAATAAGGATTTGTTAAAACAAAACACATTACTTTGTATTTCATAATTCTATTTATAAGACAATTCAATTTTCATTGCATAATTATCTACTGTAGATGGCAAAAAAATCTAGGTTGCATTAAAAATGGTACGAGTTGCGAGATTCTGGGTGTCAGGGTACGAGATTCGTGAATTTTTTATGAATTCGATTAAGATACAATGAATATTCATTGATTAAATATATATTATTCGATAATCAAATAATATTTCAAATAATTTCAATATATTTGTATCAGTTAAAATTTCACACGAATTAATTTTAAATAATTATTATCATTTTTATATATTTTTTAAGATTTTAAAACATTTTATTTTTAAAAATAATAATAACACACATTATGTGCACCAATGTAAGGGTTGCACGAATTCTAGCTAACCTTGCAACCCAAAAAAATTAACTCGGTGCATAAATAGTGTCGATTAGGGTTTATTGATATGAATTTAAATTCATTGGAAGTATAGTATAAGTATATAAGAGATGATGAATCAAGGAATATAGTTAAAAGTTTAATGATTAACATTTTTCATGTAAAACAAGTTTTTGATAAATGGAAGTAATGTATTTCAATGTTTTAAAAACCGGTATAGGCCGGTATACCGGACAATCTCATTGGATCGGTATATCGGATATGTACCGGAATATTAAAATATATTATAAAATATTCATAATTTATTTTTTTAATATAAAACCCGATCCAACCCTCTAAAAATCCAACCCGACCCACAAACTCGACCAGACCAGAAAAACCCGTACCGACCGGTATTTTGCCAAAATACCGACCGAATCCGATAAGTTCGAAATTTTCGGTATACCAAAAATTTAAAACACCTATGGATTAATGACATGAATTATTGGGCCTGAACAGTTAAGAAACGGGTTCACATTTTCCATTTTTAAAAATTATTTGGTTTAGTTTTTAAAATTAAATAACATTAAAATATTATGAGATATAATGACCCTTAATTTTTAAAAGTATATTGTACATTAGGATATTATAATTGTAATTTATCTAAAATTATTGATATACTCCGATGTTTTCATATTGATACGGAGTTCTATGCCAATCTGGATTGGTTTGATCCGATACGATCGGAATACCGATCGGTACAAAATTTATTTTTAAAAAAAATATTAATAATTTTGAAAATAATATTAAATTATATTTTAGAGTGGGATCCGAAAAAACTAGAATTCAACCATAAATTCGGTATTGGGGGGGTAACGAAAAAATATCAATATTTTCTTGTATTTGATGTATCGGTGGTTGGTACGAAAAGATGAATAACTCTTATATTTAAAATAAAAATAATCATAATTTATTTATTATAAGTAAAGATTATTTCTTAAATAATAATGCTACCACAATTGAATTCATAATTTTTAGCGATTAAAACAATACAATTTTATTTATTTTATTTTAAATAAATTTAAAAATAAAAATTAAAATATGAACATGCATCTATTTGATTTGAAAAAACACCCCCATTCTGTTATTCTCAGTTTTGAAAC
>RWGZ01001231.1:0-216503 GCA_009725065.1 Utricularia reniformis | reverse complement strand
AAGCCCAACTCCATCACCAACGGCAGAGCAGCACGCGCCGCCTCTGCTAGACGTAGCTATCCCAACTAAGGTGGAAGAAAACCAGGATACCCCTTGGTGGCGCGACATCTTTAACCCTCCGGAAAGAGGAGAAGATTACACAATTCTTCAAGCTCTCTGTAGTATCGACATGATCATCCTCTTCATATCAGTAACATTTGGTGCAGGTGGAACATTGACTGCCATTGATAACCTCGGTCAGATTGGAAGATCATTGGGCTATCCTACCAAAAGCATCTCCACATTCGTCTCTCTGGTGAGCATCTGGGGATATTTAGGCAGAGTGGGATCTGGTTTTTCTTCTGAAATCTTCCTCGCCAAATACAAATTCCCGCGTCCGTTAATGCTCACCTTTGTGCTCCTCTTCGCTTGCGCCGGTCATCTGCTCATTGCCTTCGGAGTTCCGCATTCCCTATACTTTGCCTCCATCATTATCGGTGTCTGTTTCGGTGCAATGTGGCCATTGATTTTCGCCATTATCTCCGAGCTTTTTGGCCTGAAATACTACTCAACATTGTACAGTTTAGGAGGTGGAGCAAGTCCTCTCGGAGCATACATCTTCAATGTCAAAGTGACTGGCTTTTTCTACGACAGAGAAGCCAGAAGACAACTTGCTGTAAAGGGTATCGTTAGACATGCTGGTCAAGACTTGAGCTGCGTCGGAGTTCAGTGCTACAAAATGGCGTTTCTGATCATGTCTGCTGCAACATTCATAGGCTGCATTGTGTCAATTGTTCTTGTGATCAGAACCAGGAAGTTCTACAAAGGAGACATTTACAAGAAGTTCAGAGCCAAGGAGAATACAGATGAAACATGATCTTCACTTGGAAAGTAGCTAGATCTTCTTCTTCTTCTTCTCTAACTTATCATCCGCAAAATGTAGAGCCAAGGATCATCTCTAGTTTTATCTCGATCCTGCTTTTAATTGTACCTTATTTTTGGAGTACGAAGGGCTAGGCTTCTTGTTTTAAGCTATTATTGTCATCATATAGAAAACATTAGCAAATTCATACCGGAACTTAAACAATGTATTTGAAAACTCTGTGAGGGGCTATAAGGAAATGGTAATTGCTCCCTTCCAACAGAGATTAATCTGCAGAAATAGATTCACTACATATTCTATTCCTAAACATTTTTACTTAAGATCAGTGAACAGACAAGAACAGTAAGGATTGTGGTAGTGGCAGAGAAGTGAGTTGTAATTCCGTTGGATTCGTCTTCATCTTCATCAAATATGCCTGAATTCCCTACTAAATTTACCCCGGCGTCGATTCCATCGGCTGCCCACTTGCCCAGATGGTTCCGTCTGAGAAAAGCTTGAATTTTTTATGTTTGAAATTTAACTAAGAAAGGAAGTGTAAGACAAAGGAAAAAACCTGCTGCGAAAAACGCCCGCATTTGAAGTAATTTGATCGATATATGCTGCGGATTTGGGTTCAACACTGTAAGCTTTCTCGTACTTCTCTTCCACACCTTGTCCAGAAGCAACGAAAAAGGCTCCATTCATCATTATATCGCCTTCACTCCTCCAATTCCAGTCCTTCCATCCATCACTGTCAGTGTCTACTCTCTTGGTCACCTGAAACACACAAGAGAAGCAATCTTTCAGTCATTGAATCCAAAGAACTGTTTTATCAACATTCTCTAGAGTTTCTCGAGAGCTAACCTCCTTGGCATTGAAGTCAAATGGAGCAATGTATCTGTTTCCTTGGCTATTGATTGTAGGATTGCCGCTGCCTCCGATTGCGTACATTTCCCATCTGGTGAAATCATTGTTAACGACATGGATATACCCTCTTCTGCATCTGGGCATTCTCTGAATCAGCTCTCGGCCAAAATGATTGAAAGCGATTGTGACTTGCATACCGGAATCCGGGAGATAATCATCGCTATGGCCCAAGAGCATCACTTCATTGTGATGGGCGAAATGGTTGTTTGATATAGTGATCGCCGACGACCCCATGATTACATCAATCAAACCGTCTTTACAATTCCACAACGAGCAGTGATCAATCCAGATATTTTTTGCGCCGAATATAGATATGCCGTCGCCGTCGGACATTGTTCGCCACCCGTAATGGGTCGGACTTGACCGAACCAAAGTCTCTCCTGCTTGATAGCAGTGGTGGATGTGAACGTTGTGAATGATCACGTTTGTCACATATTGCAGGGTAATGCACCCCCCGCCGACGATGTGAACATTGGCCCCGCGACCGTCAACCGTTTTATAGGAATTGAAAATAAGCTCCTCTGAGAGTCGAATTTCCATATTTGCGGAGAAGATTATCCAAAGCGGCTCAGTTTGGATAACGGCGTAACGGAGAGTACCTGGTTTAGGGTTAACAGCGTCGTTGTCCGACGAATCGGTGACGACATAAAAACGGCCGCCTTTGCCGCCGAGGGCGTATTGCCCGAACCCAATACCGCATTCAGCGAGGCGCTGGCGGTCTTTCTCCCAGTTGGGATCGCACCTCCAGCAGTCATCGATGGGATTCCCTGTTATGCAGCCGGGAGACTGGCTACCGGTCAGCATTCGTCTTCTTGAAAGTGATTCGTTCACTTTTCTGCTCAAATTCTTTACAGAAGTTAGAATTTTGAATACCATTCACGTAAAACAAGCAAGGCATCTCTTCTAATTTGGGGAAAGTACAGGATTCCTCCATTGGATTCCATACTCCCACTAAAATAGCAAATGCATCCAGAAATAAAGCCTCTCTCAAGAACACATTTTGATTTAGAATCAGGAAATACACTCTCTCAAGAACACATTTTGATTTACAGTCGTGAAAATAACCTTCTGTGAAAACACATTTCGATTTACAGTCAGGAAAATAACCCTCTCAAAAACACATTTTGATAAATAACCCCTAATACCAGTTCCTACTCAAGTCAAGGCTTTTACAAACAAGGTCAACAGCAATACAAGCCCTAGCTACACAAACTCGCCAGTTTAAGAAAGAAAAACGGGAAAAAAGGGTTAAGATTTCATGCCTGTGAACATCAAGAACAACTGCTTCAGGGTCTGGGTGTTGACCAGGAAGTGTGAGGTTGAATGAAGCAAATCCAACATCGGAAAACCAGCCCACAAGTAGCAGAAGCACTATTCTCACCATTTCTACAGGAAAAGAGTTTGAAGTATCTTTTCCGGCTTCTCAGAGGAGAGTGTGCTGCTTTCTTTCTTTCAATAACAAAATGCAGCTAGCAAAAGAATGTGTGGGTAGACATCCAATCCAATGCTGAGGTGAAAAGTGAAGTTGGGAAAGTTAAAGGAAGACAAAAAAACAAGCCTGCGTTAAAAAAGCAGAGTAAGAGCAGGAAAAATAGATCTTAGTTCTTCTTCTTTAGATGACTTCCTGCAAAGGGTAGTGCTCTGCTTACACTACAATTTGATAGAGCCCTGTGATGTTGGGTTCCGGGCCCCATATTTCTGGAACTTTGCGGTTGAAAAGTTTAATGCACTGCAAAATATATTAATAATAAAAAAAGCGAGGGTTGACCGTTTGAGATGAGAATCTGGATCTGTTTTTCTGCTAAAGTTTTTGAAGCAGAGCGTGGAAATATTCTTGTTAAGTCACATTCTTTGTCCAATTTGCTCATTTCAACTACAAAGATCACACATTTCTTACAAAAACCCACCATTGATGGGAAAAAAGAAGACTAGGATGAGGCAATGGGGAGTGTACGTTTAGGTAACCCTACTCTCTCACTCTGTAAATAATATAAGACTGTCATGTCCCACATCGAAGTCTGAGGAAATTTTAATTGAAGGTTTTACTATTTAAAGTGTAACGGTAACATGTGGAATAGTCTAGTGAAGCTGTTTTCACCCGGCTATCAGGTCACTTATTATTAAGGATTTTATTCGGGGTGACCACTAGATTTCGCGATGTTTAGTATTTGCGCCCACTACATTCATGACTCGCATGCGCCTCTTTCCAATGTTTACTCCTTTCCTTTTTGTTTTATCATAACTTGCAATTCTAGCCCATATACAATAAACTAAAATGTTGTAATTTTTTATTAATTTTCAAAATAACTATTGAATTTAAATGTTTCTAACAAATTCAACAAGAACCAAGCTAACATGATAACCTAGGGCGAGGTGACTCATTTCCTATGCCCAGTAATGTATTTGTAAAGGCCCATTTATTCCATATTAGCCCAGTGCTGATCCATTTTCAAATCTTCCGACGTCAAACTATGGTAAGTTCCCGGTGTGCTTTTCTCCCCAATTTACGTTCTTTGATGCACAATCTTACTTGTTTCGCTTCTACTAGTTAAGTGTGGTATCTTAGAGGTTGCCGGCGTATAATGAGAATTGATTCAGACATGGATTTTGTTAAAAATAGAATTTTACTATTTTCACATCCGATGATATATTTTTAACAGATTTCAAATCTAACTGTTTTGTGGGAGACGATGGACGGATTGTGAGGTGAATTTTTCATGGTGGGATATGATCTACTGATTTATATTTTATGATTAGTGTTTGATGTGCAATTTCTTGGGCTAAAAGTGCAGATGTAATGAACAGATTTACATAAGCCACCAGTTTCAATCAAAGAAAGCATCGACCTTGTTGCAGTAACAAAAGAAAGCTTGATCATTTACATAACTCACTTGCATTTCATGAGCAGCAGCCACGGTTCCGAGCCTGATTCGGTTCTTGTTTCTGTTTCAGGATGTTTCTCTTTACACTAGACCCTTCTTCCACAAGTCTTGGCACCTCCATTATCTATATGAAAAAATGACTCTTCATTACAGTGATTCATGTCTGGTATTATTTGTCTAATGATACGTTATTCTGTGTCATAAACCAGGGCATGTTATGCTACCTTGAGCAAAAGCTCCTTGAAGCATTGATCAACGTTTTGTTGAGTTTTGGCGCTGCTTTCGAAGAACAGGCATCCGAGATCCTTAGCCAAGGTAAGTCCTTCTTCCCTATTCACAACTCGTTCAGACTCCTGAATCAAATTCCTGATAAGAAGAGATTTGGCAAAACAAGCTAGATAAGAAGAAACAAACCATGTCAACTTTGTTTCCAACAAGCATTTTGATGCAATCCCTGTCGCCAGAGTAGAGTTGAAGCTCCTTTGCCCAAACATCAGACAGGTTTGTAAATGTATCTCTTCTTGTTACATCATACACTAAGATACACAACCAGTTACAGTTACAGTTAGAGTTAGACTTTGATTTGGTTTCTATACATTGCAACTTACCCAGAATGATCCCTTGTGCCCCTCTGTAATATGAACTTGTCAATGTTCTGAACCTTTCTTGTCCAGCTGCCAAGAGGATAAAATCATTATTCAGAAAAGAAAAAGCTTGACTTATTAAGCCAAGGGGCTAAAGTTAAACTCACCAGTATCCCAAATTGTAAGTTTTAATCTTTTGTCACCAACTGTAAGAAGCTTGATCTTGAAATCCACACCTTGTTTCAAAACACAAGGAAATCATCATTCGACATTCCACAACTCCATAAATTGGAAGAAGAAAAGATCAAAAAATGGTGAAACAAAATTGAAATACTAGAAAAGGGAGGCGCTAGAAACCGATGGTGGGTGTAGGATCTTCGTCAACAAAGTTTGAAATGAAACTGACGAGGAGGGTGCTCTTGCCGACGGCAGAATCTCCGATCATCAAGATCTTGAATGACAGATCGTAGTTGCTCTGCCCCAACCCGGAAGTTCCCATCACACAAACCCAACCCAACAAAGGAAAGTTTGTTGGAGGGAGAAATCACAATTCTTTTGCCTCCTTCCGCAACCTGCTAAATGGAACAAATAAATTAAAAGATACAAGGTTGAGGAGAGCATTCAAGAACGTCTACTTCCTTAGAAGGGTCATTTTAGATCCAAGTGCTGAATAGTGACATCTCGATTGAGTGTGTATAAAGAGAAATTGGGGATGAAAAGGTTACGCTGTTGTTTTCTTTGTCTTGGGTGCTCAGATTCGGAATGCTATGCCGTGCCGTCACGGCGTGGTCGTGGTGGCAACCCTGAAATAAAGTCGCAAGTTTTTGAAAACCGAGACAGCCACAAAAGTATATAAATCAATGCCTCAGATTACTTTGTGGGCTTCCATTGTTCCCGTTGTGGAGCTTCTCAAGGGCCTACTTTCTCTTTGTTGGGGCTCAATATGAGTTACTCCAGTCTCCAACCATACCAGTCAAGTCCTTTGCATGAGTCACATCTCAAAACAATTTGAATTTAGACGCATTTCATCAAGAACATGGCATGAATGTGGTCCAGGTACGAATTGTGGCCATCGGAAAGAACTAGACCAGAGTACCAACCGAATAAATAAATCTCAGCCTGAGTCTGCAACTAAGGAAGCTTATAAATTTATTATCATAATTGTATAAAGGCCTCTGTAATTGGGCTTCCAAACAGGGCCCATTCAGTCATAAACCCTAATAAACCTGTCAACGGTTTTTATTCTTTTGACCGGGTTGAGTTTTTCCACCACCGGCCGGCCGACGGCGAACAGAGAATGGTGAAGGCGTACCTGAGATACCAGGCGGCGGCTTCATTCGGTGTTATAGTATCGGTGGATTGTAATATAGCATACGACAGCAGTGGCCGACATCTTTTGGCGGGTGCGCTTGAAAAACTCGGAGTGTGGCACGTGCGTCAGGGAATCTGTACGAGGAGTCTTTCGCCGTCTACGGCATCATCTTCTCGCGCGGTCTCCCTTGCTGTCACCTTCATTGCACCTTCTTCGTCTTCACTGGTTGGTGATAATTTGGTATCTTTATTCTAATGTGTTTATTTTGTGATATTAGAATTGGACGCTCATAACTTAAAGAATTGACTAGTTAAATTTTTTTTTGATTATTGGTTTAAATTTTCGATTTTTTTATTCAACTTCGTTGAATATGCAGGATAAAAATGTGGTTTTGAATGCTTTATAGTTTTTTAAAAAAGCTTAAAGTTGCTAATGATTGCAGGTTGCGTGTGGGTATGCTGATAGTAGTATAAGAATATGGGACAGTGAAAAGGGTACCTGTGAAACTACATTGAACGGCCATAGGGGTGCTGTAACTACACTTCGATACAATAAACTCGGATCTTTACTTGCATCCGGAAGTAAAGACTGTGACATTATTTTATGGGATGTTATTGCCGAAGCTGGTCTTTTTCGCCTTCAAGGTCATCGGGATCAGGTTTGACCAATTTACTTCTTGATTATATTTTTTTGCTCGAGACAACATTGTTTGATCTCTGTGTTTGTATTTTATTGGCTAAATGTTGGGTCATGCAACCCTTATTGTCTCTGGAATATTTTTGTAGGTCACTGACCTTGTTTTCTTGGACTCAAGTAAAAAATTGGTCAGCTCGTCAAAGGATAAATTTTTGAGAGTTTGGGATCTGGATACTCAACACTGCATACAGATTGTCAGTGGTCATCATAGTGAAATTTGGTCGATAGATGTTGATCCAGATGAAAGATATCTTGTGTCTGGCTCTGCGGACCCAGAGCTTAGATTCTATTCAGTTGTTAATGAACTTGCTGAAAAAAATACTGAAGTGCGCAATGCTGATTCTATTGAAGTCAGTGACTCTTCATCAATGTCTAAGAAGTGCTTAGTCTTGAAACATTTTGGTGATGGGCTGCGTCAGAGTAAGGATAGAGTTTCAACCTTAAGATTTTGCAAGTCTAGTAGTTTTTTAGCTTGCCAGGTTGCTGGGACTGCAGTAGAAATTTTCCGAGTATTGGATGATTCTGAATCCAGACGTAAGGCAAAGCGTAGAATCCTCCGCAAGGAGAAAAAAGTTCTGAAAGCTAAAGATGGGACAACTGACCATGGAAAGGCTAAGGCTGAACTTGAAGAGGGAACTGAGTTCCTCATTACAGTTGCTGATGTTTTTAAGAGTCTTCAAATCATTAGAGTTAAGAAGAAAATATGCTCGATATCTTTCTGCCCCATTTCTCAAAAAAGTTCATTAGCAACATTGGCATTATCATTGAACAACAATGTATTGGAATTTTATACTATCGAGGGTGAATCAGCCACCAAAACAAGTTCCATTGAGCTCCAAGGTCATCGTTCTGCTGTGAGGAGTGTGACTCTTAGCTCAGATAATACTCTTTTAATGTCAACAAGTCATAACTCTACAAAAATTTGGAATCCTAGCACTGGGGCTTGTCTCCGTACTATTGATTCAGGATATGGACTTTGTTCCATTTTCGTCCCAGGCAATAAGTATGCAGTCGTAGGCACAAAAGATGGGACTCTTGAAATAATTGATGTACGAAGTAGTGTTTCCGTTGAAGTAGTCGAAGCTCATGGTGGTCCCATACATTCTATTGTGGCAACTTCAGATGGTTTCATTACAGGCAGTTCAGACCAAGTTCTCAAGCAGTGGGAGTACCAAATAGTTCAGGGAAAAGATCAAGTATATACTGCACTCTATCTAACTTGCCTTTTTGTATATTTTCCCATCTTGTACTCAATCACCTTGTTTTTTGTAATCTTTATTTTTTCCATCCTTTTAATCTCATTCTAAGCTGGAATATATATAATTTTTCAACAGGGTAACAGTCATTTGATGGTTTCTGCGGTGAGGAAAATGGAGATGAACAATGACATTGTTGTGGTTGCCGTCAGTCCAGATGAGAAACATGTAGCTGTTGCATTGTTGGATTTCACTGTGAAGGTTGAGCGGCCTACTTATTGGATTTATGACTATCTAATGTCATATTTTTGGTATATTATACCCCAATGATTTTGTTTATTTTATCTTTATTTAATTTTGGATGCAGATTGTTTTAGGCTATTATTTCTACTTGTATACTTAATTATATGTTTTTTATTGCAGATTCAGATTCTAATTTTTTTTTGTAAATTGTGAATATAAGTGATAATTTCATGATATACTTGGATTCCTCATTCTTATTGTTGTGTCTTTGTTGATGATGTAGGTATATTTCATGGATTCGCTTAAGTTCTACCTCTCTTTGTATGGCCATAAGCTGCCTGTGCTCTGCATGGACATATCTTCTGATAGTGACTTGGTTGTAACCGGCTCAGCTGATAAAGACTTGAAGATTTGGGGCTTGGATTTTGGTGATTGCCATAAATCCCTTTTTGCTCATGGTGATAGGTGTATTTTCATTCCATTTTCTTGCCATTGCCATTTTTTTCTTTAGAAAATAATGCAATAATTTTTTGCAGTGTTACTGGAGTTAAGTTTGTCACGAATACACACTATTTCTTCAGTGTTGGTAAAGATCGGATGGTGAAGTACTGGGATGGAGATAAGTTTGAGCTGCTCTTAACCCTCGAGGGCCATCATTCTGAAATCTGGTGCCTTGCTATCAGTAGTCGAGGGGATTTTCTTGTTACAGGATCCAGTGATCGATCTATTCGACTCTGGGATCGTACCGAGGAGCCCTTTTTTATAGAGGTACTACTTTCAAATTTTACATTTACTTCAATATATTGACGATGTAACCCAATCTTCATATATATTCATATGAAAAAGGAAAAGATTATATGAATCCTAAAATAAGCGTTATTGTATTTCTGTCATTAATGTTAGTAAATGGTCTGTTATTTTCAGGAAGAGAAGGAAAAAAGACTGGAGGAAATGTTTGAATCTGATATTGATGGTGCATTTGAGAGTAAAGCTGCAAGAAAAGAGGAACTTCCTGAGGAGGGTGTTGTAGCCTTAGCTGGGAAAAAAACTGGAGATACTGTGACTGCTGCTGACTCCATTATGGAAGCATTAGATACGGCAGTCGAATATGAGGTACATATTGCCAGTTTTGTTTTTATAGAGATGAATTCTTCGTCTTGTTATCATTTGAAATGGTGATGATATTTCTTGCTCTTTTATGTATCATTGCATTATTGTTTTAATTTGATAGCTCCTGCTGTTTTCAGGAAGAAAAATCCAATGGTAAAGATGTCAATATGAGGCTAAAAATTGTAATGCTTGGTCTGTCTCCATCTGATTATGTTCTGCGCACTGTATCAAATGTTCACGCCAATGAATTGGAGCAGACAATGCTAGTAAGTTGCTGATAGTATGCCTCATCAAACCTTGCATGCCTGAATGAAACAAACTTGTTTTCTTTAGACGGTGTATTCTTTTATGTTCTAGCATACTTGGAGGTAACGTGCTGTGTTTTGAAATTTTGAGACATGCACTTTATTAGTATTGTAAATGTATCTCTGTGAGTCCAGCTTCCTTTCAAATTTTTGGGTAAGCTTATTTATCCTGTACTTTTTAAAAACAATTTCAGGCTCTTCCATTCTCTGATTCTTTAAGACTATTGCCTTACCTCAAAGATTGGATTGCTTTCCCTGACAAGGTATTTTTTTCCTACCATGGAGAGTGATATATTTCCCTTTTTTGCATGTCTTGTGATATATTACTCTTGTTACAGATTGAGCTTGTCTGTCGGCTGGCCACTGTATTATCACAAATCCATCACAACCAGCTGACCTGTACTCCATCTTCCAGGCCCATCTTATCTCTTCTCAAGGACGTCTTGCATGCCAGAGTCAAGGTAATTTTTCTGTATTATGTTTGATGTGAGTAATTACACCTTATGCTATAGGGGATTATACTTTTTTTGGCAGCGGATTTTTTTCGTTGTCCCTTTATTGGTGAAATAGTGTAGTTTCTCATGAATAATTTTTTTCCGTTGTCCCTTCATGCTCTATTTTGTGTAACAAGTTTTCCTAGGTAACATAGTTCTTTCGCCTTTTACTCTAGTTGGAATCCTGTACTGTTGTCTATGTCAAGCGTGGTTTATCTAAAATTTAGATGTAACTGCACAGTGGGCTTGTATTGTAGTTGTTGGACTAACACTTGTTGTTTCCATCCCAAATTGACAGGAATGCAAGGATACATTAGGCTACAACTTAGCAGCCATGAACCACATAAGGGTGGGTAATTTATCTTATGTGATCCTTCCATCGTTATAGGAATTGTATTTTCATTGTTATAGGAATTGATGGCTACAAAATCTGATGCACCATTTCGCAATGCAAAATCCAAATTGTTGGAAATCCGGTCCAGATATGCTGAAAAACAAGTGTTGGAAGGACAAGTGCAGAAAATGGGAAAAAGGAAACGAAAGAAGATGGATAATGACCATGTCTGGTCTTAACAGAAATAGCTTCAGAATGATGAATTGGTTTGTGTTAAATTAGCGGTATGTAGAAAGTAGAAACAACAAATTTATTGACAATAATTTGCTTCCTTCCAGACCATGGCTGTTGCGTAAAACGATGATGCCAGGTCCGAGAACAAGACAAGTTTGGTTCTCATCCTTTTTTGTGTTTTATTGTTCATCTATTGCTTATTGCTTTCTGCCTTGTCCCATTTAAAGTACCTACTGGTTTGTGGCCATTTATTTTCGAGTTTGTCACCATTCTCCGTGAAATGTTATTATGATTGTTCATAGTCTGATATTGTGTGTGATTTGGTCATTAATATTTGGAATATGGCGAATAATTCACTAATTAATGCACATTAAGTCATGATCTTGATTTGAACTAGTCAATTGGAAGACACAACACACAAGTACTATGATATTGCTAATGAATGATTGTTTAGATACATTTAACTCTAATTTACACCCATCTAAAAATAGTTTCTCAATTAATCACCCTTTTTAATTAAGAAATTAATCAAAATGCCCAATAAACACTTTTCCATTTTTAAACATTTGAATATTATCTAAACAAATAAAATAATATTTTTAATTTTATTTACGGGTCAACACAATATATATGGTAATCTAATTAAAAATACAATCTACCAACGTAGGTCATTTGCTTGAACGAGCATCACAACTTTGCCTCTATAAAATAGCACGTTACTTTCACAGTTTATTACACAAAACACAATATGGCGATTGAGACTTTGTTTTACCTTCTGCTTGCATTCTCCTATAGTAGTAGTAAGTTGTTTTTTACGTCCTTTCTCTAAACTGGATTCTGATGCTAATATAATGTCACAGGAGGTGTTCATGGAATCATCTTCACCGTGACCAACAACTGCCCCTTCACCATTTGGCCTGCAACTCTAACCAGCGGAGGACCCCATCTCGTTACAGGATTCGAACTCCACTCAAAACAAATAGCATCACTCGACGTTCCCAAAATGTGGTCAGGAAGATTATGGGCTAGATTTCAATGCTCAAACTCCGACGTAGGCTTCAAATGCAATAGCGGCGACTGTGGATCAGGCCAGATCGAATGCAATAATAAAGGAGGCGCAACACCGAGTACTCTCGTCGAGTTCACCCTCGGCGAAACAGATTTCTACGACATTAGCCTTGTGGATGGTTTCAATTTGCCTGTTTATGTTCAACCAAAAGGTGACTGCGTATCAACAAGTTGCGCTGTTGACCTAAACTCTCACTGTCCTGATGAATTAAGCATTAGAGATTCTAATGGAGGTGTTATCGGGTGTATGAGTGCATGCTTGGCTTTCAATCAGCCGCAGTACTGCTGTACGCCGCCGTATGATTCACCGGATACTTGTTTTCCGACCAACTACTCACAGTACTTCAAGAATTGGTGTCCTCTTGCTTATAGCTATGCTTATGATGATCGAAGCAGCACCTTTACTTGCCCTACAGGCACAACCTATACCATCACCTTCTGCCCTTGACTTACTGTAATCCCATTCCCCTCCGCTTCCTCGATACATTAAATAAATTTTTGTATTTCTATTTCCACTATAGTAACTTACATTTTTAATAAAAATGTTTTATATTTTATTATTTCAATTATAAACGATAACGAGATTTAGTAAGTTACTTTGACAAACTCACATAATGACTTATTCAATTTTTTTAATATATTATCAATTCCAACATCCAATAAGTTAATAGTGTAATTGATTATGAAGATATGGATGTTATGTTTGTGTTGATATGCCCTTATGAAAATGAACTAAAGTCAACGAATAACTCTGTATTAAATAAAATTTATTGGTTAATTATAATTAAGAAATCTACATTTAATTTAAATTATTTCTAGTTTTAATGATGATATTGTTTGAATAAATGACTTATTTGCTCAGTCAAGAGTTTTACTAATTTATGACTGGATCGGGTTATAATACTAATTTATGAGTTTGCTCATAATTTATGACTAATTTGCTCAGTCTTTCCTCCATAAATGTTATAATACTACAAATATATTTTTATAGATAAACTGTGATTCAGAATATAATTTCAATACGGGCTCCCCAAGGTCATAAGGGTCGGGTTGGTTGTACATTATTTGAGGATTTGAAATTTCACTCTAAATTAAAAAACGATAATTATCAGTATTTAAATGAGGTTACTGGATCCCGTAAATGGGCCTATTGATGTTTGGGCCATGGTTTAATTTTCTTCTATACCGGACTTATGGCCCATAACATTCCATTGATACAGCCGCTTTTAGATCAGCGATGCGTCAAGAGTTTGAAATTTGAATCATCACGCACTTCATAATTCTCACCGTTTTCGGTGGGTTGCAAAATTGGATGGTTCAATTAGGTTTTCTGATGGTGGAACCAGGTCTTCCAGTGGACTCTTCCTTGATTCGGTATGTCTTCAAACTTCATTGCCGCGATCAATTTCTTTATTGTTGTGAAAGAAGTCGATCAGTGTTCGATGAAATGCCAATAGGCGAAACCTAAAAGGTTTTGTGTTTTGAGCATTTTTATATTGCGTAAATTAAAAGGCTTTATGATACATAAATCAAATTCGTGGATAATTTTGTCAATGTTTGTATTATATAGTTGATTGGAATTCATGTTCTTTAATCAATTATTAGAACTCAAAATACCATTTCGGTTGATGTGATTACGCCTATAAGTAGGGGTGTCAATTGGGTGCTTAACCAGAAATCCAAACATAATCCACCAATTTTTTTATGAGTTTGAGTACATTAGTTTTCTTTTTGATAAATTAAAACCCGATTTTTTGGTTGGATTGATTTTAATCATTTGGGTTTGAGTTAACACGACTAACATGATTATTATACATAGTAAATAATATATTTTAGTATAATTGAATTTGTATTTAAATCATGGATATATATATATATGTACCAAATCATATAATGTTTATTTAATATTTGTGCAGATGGGAGAGGCCACAAGAATAACTATTAGAGATTTCTCAAAGGTCATTCATTCTATAGCCTGGTAAATATTTTCATTTAATTTTTTTATTCTTATTCATATTTCCTTGATTTGTTGGTGTGATGTTTGTTAATGTGATACGACATAATTAAAATGCGATGTTTTTTGTAAACGATACAAGCTTTATTTCTTGTATTTGAAAGAGTCTCTTATGCATGCTTATGTGCGTTTCCAGAAAGATCTTCCAACTAACTGAAATTGCATAATCTTTTATTGACGAATAACCATCTTTAATAGTTAGTTGTATGCTCGTCAAGGTTTTCATTATGGATGCTTTCCAATCAAGAACTCATTTAAAGAATGCTCAAATGTAAGTATCCGTTAAGGGAGATGGCTTTCATTATGAACTCTACATATCAATTTGTCTCATAGCGTGGATATTGTGATTTGATGTATATGACTCTTGTATTTTGTTCTCTAATTCGTCCACTTTATTTGAGGTGTAGACCTTCTTTCACTTGGCATGTTAACAACATATTCTTGAACAAGCTACTTTTACCATTGCTGGGATTGCAATGGGGTAGGTACGCTACTCCTTGTGAGTGAAAAAGATTTATAGAGACATGGCTTCTAGTTCAGAACTTAGTGATGCATTATATTCATGGTCCGGTATTGTTGAAAATTCTCTATTCAATATGGATTTTATCCTTGAATTCAGATATTCACCTGAATATCTTTTATGTTGTTATTTGTTTTGATTGTGACAATTCTTTTGCAACATCCATTTGATCTCTTGTTTGAACATTAACATAGAGATGAAAAACATTTTATACCTAAATCTGGGGATGGGAGAATCTTCCATCTTGAGTGTATGTTTTATATGCATTAGCATGAGTTGGATTTTTTTATATTTTTTAAATCAACCAATCTTTAACAATTCGCAAAAAATTAACTACCCTTGCACTCTTAGTGCAACATAGGTTAAGAGTGCGGACAAGGGGTTAGTAAGCGGGATTTTGAAGCACTGGTGAAATGGGACACTAGAGTGCTTTCCCTTTAAATCTCGCTACAGATGATACATTATGGGAATTCTTTTAAAAATATGACAATTATATATTTAAATAAAATACAAAAAAAATTATTCATCTAAAATTTCCATAAGTTCGCACGCATGAATCTCGGTTTTTTCATTGAAATAATGCTAAAATTTATAAATAATATAAAAATAAATTATACCTTTAAGAGTCGAAAAGAAAAGAGAATCAAGTGGAAAATATTGAAAATGTATGGAAAAAATTGGATGAATGTAAGGGTATTTATAGGATTGGATGAGAGATTATTCATTATTTTTTTTAAACGAAACATTACATGATCCGTATTATAACACTAAAAAAATGTGAATAGTATTTCGTAAAAAAAATTATTAAATAAAAAAATTAAAAAACGAATTGAAACACGGCGGACACCACAATACGCAACCACAATACGTATTATAACACTAAAAAAAATCTTTTTTTTAGCATTATTTCATCAAAAAAAAAGCCCATCAATTCGAATAGCATAGTTAACGAGAATTGGCAATGTTTTAATAAAATATTAGTTATTGTCTGGCCCTCTCCGACAGTATGGCTAACTTCCGGCAGACATTACATGATCCTGTCGGGCACTTGCCGACATGTCTGATATCATCAGTGATGGGCCTAGTTGGTTCCGGACCTTGCATGGATTCGTCGATAAGGCCCATATAGCATTTGAGCATATTTGGGCCAAATTCATTTCCTGAGTCCTTACCACAGCCGACATTTAAGGCCGCATAGGCCATATTCGGTTGTCGGGACTTTGCTGACAACCGACAGTAATGTCGGCTCAACGCAAGCAACCGACAATAACGTCATGAGAAAATGGTAAAAATGTCGGCCCATCGAGAACAATCCGACACCAGACAACAATGTCGTTGTCAGTATCGACAGCGATGTCAATTGTTATGCGGGGAGGGTAGCTGCCAACCAGCCCAATATAAATTTTAAGACGTATAAAAAATTATAATAATACGAGGCCCATTGACAACCAGACTGGGCCTGGGCCCAAAGATATTTGATGAGACTTGGATATTAATAGAAATGTGAATAGTGCTCTATTACAGTAAAATACATGCATAGTCCTAACCAAAGCAATTTTAACTCCAGAAATTCCAAGCACAAAATTTACACCTTTAACTAATTAAAAAAACACTGATTTAACTATTGCACTTAAAAAAGTTGAATGCTTTTCCCCTCTCGTGATTTGTAATGTAGGAAAAAGGGGACCGAAAGTGAAATTAATCCAAAGTTGATTCCTAAAATTTTATAATTATGATCCCAAAAATATGAAAATAAGATAACTTGTTGTCATACTTTGTCATTTTCGGTAAAATCAATCCAAATTAAGGGACCATGATTTGCCATGCAAATTTGATACCTTAAAGTTTGAAGCCACTATTTTCTCCAGTAAGAGTAGCAGAATATTTGAAGTCATTATGTTTCACAATGGGGTTTTGAAAATTGTATGTGTATCAACAAGGATTCCTGCCTGGTAAACAAGTTTCAGTTATCAAACTACTTCTCTCAACCAGGAATTACTAATATTAAAATAGCAGGTAAAGTAAAAATGCAATGTGAGATATGGCCACAGCCTGCGAGTGCGATAACAAAACTCAGGTTTCATGTCAATAAATTTTCCTCCATTCTTTCTTCCTTATGATGGATCAGGAAGCTTTTCCATCTCCAATTTGAGGAGCAAAACCATTTCCCTCTTGTAAGTTCCTGAATTGCAAACAGGTTTTACTCACATCATTGCTCAATCTACAACATAAAAAAACCAAACATTGCTCACTTGGTGACAATACCACATGATTCTATGCGTATTCCAGCATCTGTAGAAGAATAAGTTACAAATCAGAATAAAACTTATACCATCATAGCATGGAATTCTAAACTAACTCATAAAACTACTCCAACCCTCTTTCCGCCGTTACAGAAAACAGGATATCCTTCAAGACGTCCTGTCTCAAAAACTTCCCTAACTGTCCCTGCTTGTCCTTAAAAATGATTTTCTTTGACACCGTCTCAAAACTCAAGACTCAAGACTACCCAACACCCTCATCTCTCCATCGCTTACCGCAAGCAGCTCTTCCTTGACCTCAACATCCATCATCTTCCCTACTCATAACCTCCCATTTTCCCTATTGAACTCCTCTCCATAATCACCGCCAACCGTAACTTGTCATCTTGAACTTAATCAGAAAAACCATTCACCCCCACCCTTCAACTCTTAAACCGCTTACTCCTCGTATAAACAGCAAAGCCATTCGCCTCGCTCGTCCTAACCCACACGTAGAATTGGTCGAAAATATCGGAATCGACACGATCGAAATGCTACCTCGGACTCCTTCAAAAATACCAATTTCGGATTCGAAATCGAAATCGGTTATCACTGGCTCTTTCTCCAGAATTCACTTGAAGCGCGGCAGTGAAAACAGGACACCAAAGCATGCGTAGGGTTTAATTTAGGTTTTATTTAACGGAGGAAAGATGCTCGGGGTTGGACCCATGGAGTATGGACATTGAAAGCGGAAGCCGGCAATGGCGAACTTTTGGTTCTCTCTTATCCATTCAGATAATAATAAAATATTAATATTAACTCCTCTACAGTTACACTGACTGATTTCGATCATTTTTATTCAAAATCTAAATTACAAACCCTAATAAGACAATTTTTATATCTGGTCAAGATCGTATCTGTCAACATCAAACTTCTATCCTGACACATCATCATTCTCACTCCTACATATCATTTTATCTTTTATTCAACTCATCTTTTTACATTTTCTTTTCTCTATATATATCTAAATATATTTAATTACATGTATTTTAATCATATTTCCTTAATAAATACAATATATAAGTATTTCGCTTATATTCTAATTATATATACACAAAACATTATGATAATTTATATTAAATATGTTATAATAAAATATTATTGATTTATAAAAAGATTGAACATCACTTATTCACGAAATTTTGCCCAAATATGATCGACGAGATCACTCTTCAAACGTTGACAAATCATTTTATCACGAGAANGCCTATTCGTAGAGTGAGTGACTACTTTCCTCTATTTTATATCAATTTTTTGGTCAAATTGTGAACATAATTAATTTTGTAAAAATATTTGAGATTATTTGAATTGTTATAAAACAATAAAGAATTAAGGGTTGAATTAAGAGAATAATTATAATTACAGTTGACTCACTATATGTGGAATTTAGTTCCATTGTAAATTTCTACTAATACTTTTTTGACGGTTAACAAATCATTAAATGAATTAGTATAAGATTTATAGAAATTCAGAATTCAAATTGGTCGGCAGAGTATCCGTTTATTTAGTCCATAAGTGAAATAAATCACATTGAAAATGTTATATCAAGTCAATTATTCATGATATAATTTATCATAAAGCATAATATTATATTTAGACAATCGATGTAGAATAGCATACTCAACACTAAACTCAAGTTGAAGTAGTTTTGATCCGATTCAGACTTGTTTCGATAGGTTTGTTAGTGCTTGAGTTAGAATTCAATCTATTTGAGACCAGGCTAGGAAAGTGTTTATGTAATTCAGCGAATAATCGAAGTGAATCACATTAAAATTAATTTCTCTTGTAAACTATAATAACTCTAGTTTTGTATTTGATATGGGAAACCTAACTTTTTAACACTTTAGAGTAGAGTTGCATTATTCGACTTGCTTCAATAGGTTCGGTCGTGTTCATTTTAGAGATTAATATATGTTCACGGGGCCTAATTGATATTCTTTTTTCGGAGGATTGCAAAGAACTTATGAAATCAATGAATGTGATATTTTTATCCTCAATTTCAAACAGTTTTTTTAGTTTGTCACACTCTTCCAAGGCATTAAGTTTTGGTTCAAATCGATTTCGTAAGCTCATTGTTGCCTTTACAATTATTTTCTCATAACTGAGATCTCCCCCCAAAGCTCGAATCTCATTCACCATTTTTACTGTCATGTCATAATAGTCTTGTAGTAACTCCTTTGGGTGCATTCGATTTTTTTCAAATCAGTTATCTTGTTTTTTAGGTGAATTTTCCTAATTTAATCTTTCCTCTTCATAAAGTTCTTTCAATCTTTTCCATATGGATTTTGGAGTTTGACATTTGGTAATTTTGTCAAACATGTTGTCCCTAAGGGCATCATGTAATATAGTCATTGTTTTATATTGTAATATGATATATTCATTATATGTTTTTTTTCTTCAATAGTATCGGAGATATTTGGATTTCAAATATGTAGTTATTTTGATGACCCAGTTGAAATAGTTATTTCCATCAAGAATCGGAGGTCCTTAAGCACCCTTGATGTTGCCATTTCAAAGTAAACACAAATTTTTAGCAATAATAGGTACCCCGAAACGAAGGTAGTACCTTATATTTAAGCTCCGATAGCATGATGAATATAGAAGGATAAGTCTTGTAGCTCTTGTGGTAAGATAAATTAGAATCTGGAGGACAATACCATTGAAGATGTAAAAAGCTTTCGTAGCAACGGCTTCAAAACAAAAACGAGAAAACATAATAGAGTATCAGTTTTTTCCTTAATTTATCAGATTAAGGCTTACAAGAGTAAATGTAAACATTAACAAAAGCATAATAGCGGTTTCTTAACTAAAGTGCGTCTTTTGTGTTGTTCTCTTCAACGTTGATCCAACAATCTTTCACTTATTAAACAAATATTATATCAGACCAATTGTCTCTTCAGCAATATTAAATTTCTATGATACATTGCACGCTCCGATCTATGATTGGTTATCTTGAGAAGAGGGAACGTTTCAATGATAAAAAAGTCAATTTTTTTATGCTTCAAACTTTACAGGAATCTCCAAGGCTATGGCAACAAAAGGGCTTGTTTTGTATCTACTGACATCCTTCTTGTTGTCAGTTTTATCTGTTCACTTGGTTAATACAGTTTCCAATTCCTCTGTTCTGAAGCAGATTCATGAAACGGACGATAAAGTTTGGCCTGTAAAAGCTTCATAACTCTTGGCTTCATTTTCTTCATTCAGTTTAGTTTTTGTGGTGTTTTTCAGGAATTGAGGTTTAACTGGAGACTTGTGGTTGCGACTGTGATAGGATTTGTGGGTGCAGCATTTGGTACAGTTGGGGGTGTCGGTGGAGGTGGTCTTTTTCTCCCAATGCTAACTCTTGTCGTGGGATTTGACACTAAATCTGCTGCTGCTATTTCCAAATGTTAGATCTAAAACTTCTTTATTTTTGACTTGTTCTTGAAAATTTGGTAACTTTGATGTTTCTTTATTCAGGTATGATAATGGGTGCAGCTGTATCATCTGTTTGGTACAATTTAACAGTACCACATCCATCTAGAGAAGTACCAATAATTGACTACGATTTAGCCCTTCTCTTCCAGCCAATGCTCATGCTTGGCATCACAGTTGGTGTTCCTTTGAGTGTTGTCTTTCCTTATTGGCTCATCACTGTCTTAATCATCGTTCTCTTCATGGGTAATTCTAATCATTAGTTAATACACTTTAAATCCCAGTTTTTTTAATGGTTTCTTCTCTACAGGTACTTCAACCAGATCCTTCATCAAGGCCATTGATATGTGGAAGGAAGAAACATCGCTTAATCTAAAGGTTTTCTCTTGTAAACTCAAGTTACTTGATTGGAGATTACATTTGTTATTCAAATGCAGAATCCTGCTGACTCTGCGGGTGAGATATTGCTTCCCCTTCCAAAACTTCGAGACAAAACAATATGGGAAAGTGTTAAATCTAACATCGATATGAAGAGATTCTGGATGCTTCTCTTAGTTTGGATTTGCTTTATAAGTCTTCAACTTTTCAAGGCAAGTGATTCTAGCTACTTGTAATTGCTAATTCTCTCTGTTTTTAACGATGTTAAAGCGAAATTGTTTATGCAGAAACACTCAGAGGTTTGCGGTGAATGGTATTGGGGACTTACTTTCTTACAGGTAAATGAAATGAAACAATCTTCCCTGTAACTTGTCTGTAGAAATAATGATTCCCGAATCTTGCATTATGCCAGTTACCTGCTGCTTTTGGTATATTGGGATATGAGTGCGTGAAAATACACAAGGAAAGCAAGAAAAGGAAAATAGAAGGGAACCAGGAACGTATATGCGAGGCAACAATTGAATGGAATGCAGTAAGCATCATGCTCTGTTCACTTTGTGGTCTATTAGGAGGCACGGTCGGTGGGTTACTTGGATCTGGTGCTGGCTTCATCCTCGGTCCTTTCTTGATCGAAATTGGTGTACTCCCACAGGTAAAGCTCGAATCTTGATTCAACCCAAATGGATCAATAACTGAAATTTGGTTGGTTTCTCAGGTTGCCACCGCGACAGCGGCGTTTTCGATGATGTTCTCATCAACTCTGTCTGTTCTGGAGTTTTATCTTCTCAACAGATTTCCAATGGACTACGGTATTACATAATGAGCTTCTCCTTTTTTTACAAGGAAGATGTAACAGATACTATTTCGCAGGTCTGTACATGATGGCTGTGGCGGTTTTGGCTGGATTTGGAGGCCAACACTTTGTAAAAAAGCTTGTGGATTTCTTGGGAAGGGCTTCGATCATTGTATTCATCCTCTCCGGCGTCATTTTCGCAAGCGCCGTGACAATGGGTAAACCATAACTGAACAGAACCTGCTCCTTTGTTGTTGTTCCATTCACACACTAATCCTTTACCCTTGACAAATGTTAGGTGTTGTTGGGATCACGAAAAGCATCGGGATGATAAATCGACACGAGTTCATGGGATTCCTAGACTTCTGCAGCAACCAGTAGTTTACCTGCAAACTGCAATCATTCCACTCGCTTTGCTTATCTGTTTTCGCCGACAGGCAACTTCAATAAAATTTCAATTTTCTTTAGATAAACGTATAAAAACTTGACAATATTATTCCTCGTGTCTTTATTCATGGAAAATTGTCTTTGATCCCAGAATTTTAATCAAATTTGGATTTGCTAAGCGAAAATATGATTTTAGTCGGGGCTGAGGGGTGGCAGATGCTTTAAAAGAGAGTTTTTAGATTCAACCGACTCGATTCGTATTTATAAATAACTAAACACTGATTGGTATTTGTGATTGGCTGCATTTGTGATCGGTTGAAAAGCGAGAGGATTTGATTTGGTGATTCTGGGATATTCAAAAGGCTGCGACTTTTTCATAAATCTTTTCTTTATACCCATGGCCGTTAAAAAGCTTGTGGCGTATCTGCTGACAGGATTCTTAATGGCGGTTTTGTCAGTCTATTTCGTCAATGATTATTCAAATGCCTCTCATTCAAAGCCATGGTTTGGTTTGTTTTCAATTCCGTTGTTGTGAAACAGAGTTATGGATCTGAACCAAAAGTTTGGCCTGTAAGTTTGATGATCATCTTCTCTATTAGTCAATATCGTCGTGGACCGGCTATCGTTTTTATTATTTGGGTATTTTTTCAGTAATTGAAGTTTAGCTGGAGAATTATTCTGGCTACCGTGATCGGATTTATGGGTTCAGCCTGTGGGACCGTGGACGGAGTTGGTGGTGGTGGGCTTTTCGTTCCAATGCCAACCCTAGTTGTGGGGTTTGACGCCAAGTCGGCTGCTGCTCTTTCCAAATATAAGTCAATTTTGGGATTAGATACTGAATCTGAGATTGAAGGCTTGATTATTATGCTGCTATTTTCCCTTTTGAAGGCATGATAATGTCATGATCTCTAATCGTCCACTATCATTAAATCCCTCTTCTATTGTAGGAATCAGGGCACTCCAGGAAGATGAACTCCATGAAGCTTCCAACTTGCAGGGCCAACACTAAGAGTTTCTGTTGTTGAATAGGATCGATCCTTTAGGTCCATTAGTTATGTCTAGCCCATTAAGCCCAACCTTAGTTACCGTTGTAACGTACTGTAGTTTTTTTACCGTTGTTATTTGAATCGTTAAAAGATGCAAACAACAGCTGAATTGACTATCTTTTGAACAAATGAAATCTCGTTACCTCTTTCCTTCTCAAACTCATCTCCTCCTCTCTTGATTTCAATCTCCTCCAACTCCATGTTCTTCTACCAGGCACTCAAGGCGATTTAGTATCGTCACAAGTGGTATCGGAGCTACTTTCCTCCGCCAAACTGGGTCCGAAAAAAAAAGGCAAGACCAAAATCCGCATTGACACCCTCACAGCCATGGAATAGGCTAGTGATCCCTTCGGCGCAGACAATCGTAACTCAGCGGATGACGAGTATGTGGAACCTGACTATCAATCTCACATCCAACATTTGTTCGATTCTCAACTTGATTTACGGCATTCCTTCAAGAATTTGGAATAAAGATTGGATAAAAATATGAAGGATAACAGTGAGTCGGTACACACCCAACTGCTCAATATCTCACAGCAGCTTCGCTCTCTAAACCTAGAACGTTCAGTCCTCGGACACGGCATGTCCCAAACACCACCCACCGCTACCCTTCCAATACACATACTCGACAGTCCAATAACAACATCCCCCAGAAATCCCACCACCACTAGCTTCCGCCAACAACCACTCCCGTCCCAAAATCGACCTGCCTTCTTTCGATGGCTCAGATCCAAGAAGTTGGTTACGCCGCATCTCCCAATATTTTTTCGTCCAGAGCCATATACTAAGACCAAGTGGTTGGATTACGCCACTATTTCATTTACAGGCAGAGCCGACCGTTGGTTACACGGTTTTCGCTCCACTTCACTGAATCCCAGTTGAGATGATTTCGTTTATGAGCTCCTCCTTCGCTTCGATGATATTGACCCAGAGAGACTCCTGGGAGACTTCCTTAAAATTCGTCAAACCAGCTCCTTATTAGATTATCTAGACCGTTACGAAGATATGCGCTCTCACGTATCTTCACTCCACCTGTCGCTCACACCCTCATATTTTACGTCTATTTTGGTAAGCGGCCTCAAGGACAATCTTCGCACCGCAGTCTCACATGCTAATCTCAAAACAGAATCCGAAGTTAAGCGCTTTGCCAAACAAAAAGACGAGGAATACTCTGTCATTTATTCTTCACTTAACACCCCTAGCCCTCAGGCCAAGCAAGTGTTGTCTCCTCATGCTCCACGACCTGCTAACCGTTTCCAAAAGCACCTCATTCCAGACGACATAGTTCACGAACGTTTAGATAAGCACTTATGCATCAAATGCGGGCTCCCATACTCCAGGGACCACAAATGCCATATGAAACAACTTTATTTGATTACGGGAGAGGATGATGACGATGGGAATTACCAGCCTCCAGAACCCTCTGTCGATGTCGAAATTTCTTCCGCCCCTACCGACGATGTTATCTCACTAAACGCTATTTCCGGGGAGACCATGGAAAACCACCTCCGCATGATCGGTCGACACCTTAACAGGGATATCCATATTTTAATAGACACTGGAAGTACGAGCAGTTTTTTAGATGATGGTTTCGCCAGCTCACTCCTCATTCAGCGTTCTTCGGCTACACCCCTAATCGTTGCCACACTAGATGGGAGTAGAAAGCTCAGCACCGAGGTTTGCAAAGACTTTACTTGGACAATCCAATCTCATTCGTTTTGTTTCACTTTCAGGACTTATGATTTGTGAGGCACATACGACATGATTTTAGACGGCAATCGGTTGCGCCAACATAGCCCCTTCACGGGTGATCTCAAACGGATGTTGTTCACTCTTCATGTATATGACACCCGTGTTACGTTGCCATGCCTCCACGCCACAGAAGAACTTGCACTGATCAGCGGACATGAATTCGAAAAAACCATCCGTAAGCCTTCCACAGTATGGTTGGGACGTCTCTATGCGATGTCAACTACCCCAGCCAAGTCCCCGGCAGTTCATCCGGTAATTCACTCCTTACCGTCTCAATATAATGCACTTTTTCAGGAACCAGGCTTGCTGCCCCCACGACGTGATTTGGATCATACGATTCCCTTATTACCGGATAGTAAACCAAAGAAATTCCCACCGTACAGAATTCCCCATCATCTCAAGGGCGAACTGGAAAAACTTATCAAAGAAATGCTGGACTCTGGTTTTATTCGGCGTAGCACCAGTCCTTTCTCTTCACCGGTATTATTAGTATCTAAAAAAGACGGCTCTTGGCGTATGTGTGTTGATTATCGGTATCTCAACAATATATCGTTGAAAAACCAATTTCCTATACCGATGGTTGATGACCTTCTAGATGAATTACATGGAGCCAAGTTCTTCTCTAAGTTAGATTTACGATCGGGATTCTTTCAAGTTCGTATGCACAATCAAAATATTTTCAAAACCAGTTTTTCTACTCATTTAGGCCACTACGAATTTCTCGTCATGCCCTTTGGCCTTGCAAGCGCACCCTCGACCTTTCAATCTCTTATGAATTCGGTTTTCACTACGGTGCTTAGGAAATTTGTGCTCGTATTCTTTGACGACATTCTGATTTACAGCAAATCTTGGGATGAACATCTTGATCATATTGCCCAAACTTTGTTCATTATGAAAACAAACAGTCTCTATGCGAAACGTTCCAAATGCTCCTTCGGCCAACCATTCATTGAGTATCTCGGACATATTATCAATGCTCAGGGAGTATCCACGGATCCACAGAAAATTACCATCATGATCTTCTGGCCAACACCTAAGAATCTCAAGGAATTACGTGGTTTTCTCGGCCTTACGGGTTATTATCGAAGATTTATTTGCAATTATGGTTTGCTCAGCCGCCCGCTCACACAACTTCTCAAGAAAGATAGCTTACTATGGACAGAGCAATCCACAGCATCCTTCTCTGCTCTCAAATTGGCAGTTAGCTCGGCCCCGGTGCTCGCTTTACCAAACTTCTCTCAGCCATTATGTTTGGAGACCGACGCCTGTGACTCCGGTATTGGAGGTGTATTGACTCAATCAGGACACCCACTCGCATTCCTCTCAAAGGCCTTGGGTACTAAATTCTGCGGGTATTCTGTTTATGAAAAAGAGTTGATTGCGGTTGTTCATTCGGTGTTAAAGTGGAAACACTACCTCATGGGTCGTGCGTACATTATTCGAAGTGATCATCAAAGCTTACGATTCCTGAAAGATCAACGTTTAGGTACTCTTTTCCAACAAAAATGGATGTCAAAATTAATGGGATTCAACTTTCAAATCCAATACAAAGCAGGAAAAGAAAATATAGCAGCTGATGCATTATCTGGTTCGGCCGCTCTATTCGCTATATCATCAATCCAACCTGTTTGGCTCAAAGAAATCCAAGATTCGCAAGCCAAAGACCCTACCCTGGCTCCAGTTATCAAGGGGAAACTGCTGCACAACTCAGCCTTCCCTGAATACACACTCCATGGCAGTTTGCTCTCTTATCGGAACCGTCTTTGCATCGCTAATGATCCCGATATCAAAGGAAGACTCTTCCTATCTTTGCATTCTTCTCCAGTCGGTGGCCACTCTGGAATCTCTACAACATACCACCGCATTAAGGTTTTCTTCTATTGGCCAAAGATGAAACAAGACATTACCTCTTGGATACACTTCCGTGACATTTGCAGTAAAATCCACAGCGATCGCTCGGCTTCTCCGGGGCTTCTCCAACCACTACCTATCCCTACAAAACAATAGGATAGCTTAAGCATGGATTTTATTGATGGCTTACCTAACTCCTTATCGAAAACTTCGATCCTTGTTGTGGTCGACAGGCTCACTAAGTACTCTCACTTTGTGGCCATTAGCCATCCCTATTCGGCCTCTGATATAGCACACATCTTCATTGATACCATTTACCGCCTGCACGGTCTTCCTACTACGATCATCTCGGACAGGGATCCCATTTTCACTAGCATCTTCTGGACAGAATTATGCCGCACTATTGGTATCCACTTGAACTTATCATCGGCTTACCACCCTCAAACCGACGGTCAAACCGAACGTGTGAACCAATGCCTGGAGACATATCTTAGAGCCATGTGTCTCGATCACCCTCATCATTGGGCCAAGTTTGTTCCCTTGGCAGAATTCTGGTATAACAGTTCATACCATTTTAGCATCAAAATGTCTCTTTTCCAAGCACTTTATGGGTATCCACCATCTACTATTCCTTAGGGCTCTTCCTCCTTTACCCCGCTCCATCATGCGACAGACTTTTTATCTTCTCGCCAAGACTTTGTATCTCAGCTCCGACAGAATCTGCTCCGAGCTCAACAACGCTATAAACACTACGCCGATATCCATAGAAGTGAACGCTCTTTCGAAGTGGGCGACTTGGTTTATCTTAAACTACAGCCCTACCGCCAAAATTCCCTCTCACTCAGACGCAATTAAAACTATCCGCCAGGTATTATGGCCCTTTCCCCATCCTATCCCGCATTGGCCACACGGCCTACAAGCTCGACCTCCCCACAACATCTAAACTTCACCCCGTGTTTCATGTCTCTCTATTAAAGAAGCATCTCAGTCCCTCAATCGAACCATCCGCCACCCTTCCAGACCTTTCCACATCGGGAACACTATCCCCCCAACCACTACAAATCCTCGGCCGCCGCCTCATCTCTCGTCGTAACAAGCCACTTACCCAAGTCTTAGTTCACTGGTCCAATACATCACCAACAAAAGCTACCTGGGAGGACTTACCATGGCTCCGTCGCCGCTTCCCCACCTTTGATCCTTGGGGTCAAGGATCGTCTTTAGGGGCAGGTAATGTCATAATCTCTAATCACCCACCATCACTAAATCCCTCTTATATTGTAGGAACCACGGCACTCCAGGAAGATGAACTCCATGAAGCTTCCAGCTTGCAGGGCCAAGACTAAGAGTCTCTGCTGTTGAATATGATCGACCCTTTAGGTCCATTAGTTATGTCTAGCCCATTAGGCCCAACCTTAGTTACCGTTGTAACGTACTGTAGTTTTTTGACCGTTGTTATCTGAATCGTTAAAAGATGCAGACAACGGCTGTATTGACTATCTTTTGAACAAATGAAATCTCGTTACCACTTTCCTTCTCAAACTCATCTCCTCCTCTCTTGATTTCAATCTCCTCCAACCCCCTGTTCTTCTACCAGGCACTCAAGGCGATTTAGTATCATCACAGATAATGGGTGCATCTGCATCATCATTTTGGTACAATTTGAGAGCACCTCATCCTTGCAGAGAAGTGCCAATTATTGACTACAATTTGGCACTTGTGTTTCAGCCAATGCTCATGCTGGGAATCACCCTTGGAGTGTCTTTAAGCGTTGTCTTCCCTTATTGGCTTATCACTGTGTTAATCATAGTCTTATTCATGGGTATGTATTAATCACCAAACTCTTAATTCATTCTAATCTTTTCATAATGTTTACTTTTACCCTTTTCATAGAGACTTCATCCAGATCCTTAGTGAAGGCCATTGGAATGTGGAAGGAAGAAAGTGTTTTGAGGGTGTGAAGATATGATTCATTCCCCTGTTTAATAACTATCAGCTAATAATGTTGACTGTAGAATGCTGCTGAGGAGAATGTAAGTAAATGATTCTAAAATCCAGAAAAAAGTGTGCTTTAAGGTACTTTTTTTGTATATTCCAGTGATCATTGATGCTGATTACAAGCCATTATGTACAAATGAAGAGAAAACACCATGGGTGAGCTACCCTTTTCAAAGATTTATACGAATTTTCATGAAGAAATCGGTTTTTTCGTCATCTTTTTAGCAAAGTACTAAGTGCAACCTTGACATTAAGAGATGCTTGGTGCTTCTCCTTTTGTGGATTTGCTTATTGGTTCTTCAAGTTGTCAAGGCAAGTAACTTTCTGTATATACTGAAGTGAAGTAGCTGAATTATTATTGTGTCTACAGAATGAAACAGTAAGTTGTGGTATTGGGTATTGGGTGCTTACTCTGTTATAGGTAAATTGAATCAAAACATTCAAGCTCACTGAATGTTTTGATTCTTGTATGATTCAGCTCCCGGTTGCGCTCGCTGTATTCTTTTACGATTTCGTCAAACTTTATACAGAAAGTAAGAGAAGGAAGATAGCTGGGAACGAAGAACAAGTATGTGAGGCAGCTATAGATTGGAGCATAACAAATCTCATATTCTGTGCCATTTGTGGGATCTTAGGAGGCACAGTAGGCGGATTGTTTGGCTCCGGTGGTGGTTTCATTCTCGGTCCCCTTCTCCTCGAGATCGGAGTAATCCCACAGGTCATTCAAAAACACTACTCTCACTTAACAACAAACATTAAGAAATTGGTTTTACATCAGGTGGCTAGTGCAACAGCAACTTTTGTGATGATGTTCTCTTCATCTTTATCCGTTGTCGAGTTCTATCTCCTCAAGAGATTCCCCGTAAACTTTGGTAAGATTAACACAATATGATAAATGAAGCAAATTATTACTGGTTTGCATTTACATGATGATTGTGTCGATTTTTGCGGGATTCTGGGGACAATTTTTGGTAAGATGATTGGGATACTGAAGAGAGCTTCGATCATTGTGTTTATTCTATCGGGTGTCATTTTCGCGAGCGCGATCACAATGGGTAAGGCTGATCATAAACTAGAAACTGAGTTCAATTAGAAACAAGAACAAGAAAGATGAGATTTTGTTGTTGCAGGTGTGATTGGGATCGAGAGAAGCATTGTAATGATAAGAAATCATGAGTTTATGGGATTCCTAGACTTCTGCAGCAGCCAGTTGAGAGTGTAGAATAAATTCTGATTCGTTTGCCCAAATTTCTTATTCTTATTTGTTCGTGTTCTTGTGTAAAGAAGCGAAGCGGGCCTTGCGACTGTCAGCCACCGCTGACAACGCCGGGCGCCAATGCCAATTATCTCTGCTCTGATTCTTACATAAATAAATTATTTTTTGTTAAATAGCAACCATTTTAAATCATATTTTATAGATCACTTTTATGGGAAATAATTTATTCTCAAATTTTAATGTTTTTGTAAATTTAATACTTCATTCCAATGTAGTCAAATTGGTTTCATAAATTTGATCTTCATGAGAATCTCAATTGCAACAAATGTTCTGTTAGAATTTAGTTTGAGAATTTGTTTTTTTATAAATCAATAATGCATTGAGTGTTCTTTAATTAATAAATTGAATTGTAGAACAATAATAATATTTTGTATAAAATTAGATTTATTCAAATTAGACTCATCGTTACTAGTATCTACATGACAAAATAAATTATGTATGGTTATAATTGCACGTTAAAGATATATGAGAACGAACAACTTTCAAATATGTCTAACGACATTGTAAATATGAGATTGTTGAAGGTGAAAGAAAATATGATTTTTTAGATGATATATTTATAATTTAAATAACGAAAATGCATTCTAATTTCCATATACAGCCTCCTACCACATTATGCATTCAAATAACAATTTGAAAATGCATTCTATTTATAATCAAAATGTAAATGCTATAGTGTTCTATAAAAACTGTAAAAATACATTCTAACATCAAAATGTATTTTAAGAATGTATACAGAACATAACCTTAGAATTTTGGAGATTAATTATGCATACAAATTAAATTGTAAAAACTGATTTTACCAAAACTTATAAATTATGGGGATCGATTTGTTATTGTGATACTTTGGATATTATAGTTGTTATAATCATAAAACTTTGGTAATTAAAATTATCAAAACTATGAACTATTAGACCAAATTTGCATGTCCCTCTTATAAAAATAAATGGTTTATACTATAATGTGATAATAGAGGCGTTTGCTTCAAGTATACACATATTCGCATACAAATAGATGAAAAATATAATTAAAGTTCAACAAAACTAATTTAGTTATCACAAATTTCGAGACTAACATATACTATTAAATTTATCTTACTAACATGCAATGATTGAAAGAAAGTGTCTAGCTTCCAAACTAGAAATTTTGATTTTTAGATAAATCCAAAAATATTGAAAACAAAAGATAAACGATAAATATCGAGAATTGATATACCGCTTCAATACGATAATAAAAAATATATAAACCATTTAGGTGGTGATCTCGTAGCCATTGAAGAGATACGAGACCACACCTCTGAAGCTATGGAGAGACTTGAACAAGAGGCTGCTGTGTTTTTTAAATCAACAATGAATCCTACAAACTTAGGTTTTCCATTCAAGAACACATATAAATACAATGGATTTAGACATAAGACCTATTACACAAATCCCAAAACCCTATAAGTGAAGTCCATCAACATAATTAAGCATCAATCTCAACAATGATAAATACGCATATTTGAATTATCTTCATCAAGTTCCCAAGACTTAATTTGTTAAAGATTGACTAATAAAGAGAAATTTGAGTTTTGAATATTAAAATAATTATAATATCCGATACACACATTAAATACGAGAATGATTTCAGTATTGGACAAAAAATAAAGAATCTCAACATTTCAGATGCTTTTATTATTAATATTCCATTAGACCCTATGAGCATATAGTAGCAGCGTTCACTAAGGAGAAAATTAAAGTTATTGAAAAATGAAGCTTTTAGCAAACATTACCAGATCAGTTAACAAAATTGTTCAAGGAAGACGAGGCAAATTATAATTATATGGAGTGATCAACATCGGATTTGCGTAATCATCCACATTAATCTCATAAACGGAGCTCGGAATCGACGTGCTCTCCACCGTCTCTTCACCTGTGCATCCCGGTGAGATTTGACCGTTTTTCACAATCTCATCTTTTAGTATTGCTCTCAATGCCATAACCTGCAACTCATGTTATTTATAAAGTAATTATCTTACTATTAAACTCAATGCCATAACCTCTTGCTGAAGCTTCTGCTTTTCTCTGCAAACAGCATTGAACTCTTGCTTAAGAGAATCGTATAAGTTCTCGAGGTGCTTGGACTTCCATCGAGCTCGGCGGTTCTGGAACCAGATGGCGATTTGTCGAGGCTGAAGTCCGAGATCTTTAGCAAGCTTCATTTTACGATCAGGGTCAAGTTTGATATCTTCTTGGAAGCTGTTTTCTAGGGATTCTAATTGTTCACTGCTGAGGCGTTTCTTCTTCACATCCTGCCCATAAATGTTGCCCATTAAAGATGGCAGAATCTGCCCTGCTGAGATCGGTGCCTGCTTCATTTCTAACCCTGAAAGAGACAAAACAAAAGGTGGATTCTTTAAATAAAGCTGTTTTCTTTCGAAATTTGTTGCTTCAATTGCTTTCACTGTTTCATTACATGCAAAGAAAATTAGACAAATAAACAAGACGAGGAAGAAGAAGATAAGATTAACTCAACTGAGACTATTTTGCCTTGATCAATACAAGGAGAAAGCTTTTGTGTCTTAACATGTATTGTGCTTGAAAAATGCAGGAAAAATCAGAAGCATTGTTATTACCTGGGAACTGATCATAATTATAATTGTAGATAAAGCTCAAGGAACTCTCCGGACGAGAAGCAAAACTCGCAAGCCGGTAACTCGCATTGTTCCAATCCATACTTGAAGCCATTTTCACTGTTATTCTCAGCAAGATATGGGAGAACAAGAATGAGAAGAAAGAAAACCCTATTTTCTTCAAATTTTATAGATACACATCATCAATCACCTTTATAGATAGGATGAAAAGAGACAGGACCACTAGAAGCTAGAAAGATAGAGAGGGGGATGATAAATTACCATTTCTTTCTTCAAATGAGAAAGAAAGTGCGAATAAATCTCAAGATACAATTACCTTCAACTTTGGATGCAAGCAATAAATCTCAAGATACAATTAGCCTGCAAGGGAATGTGAGACAGATATATATAATAATAGCCATAACTATAAAACTGAAGATGGAAGATTGAAGCTTGTGTTGGTTGGGGAAAGGATTCAAGTTTTAAGCATAAGTCACCATCTGGTCCCTCTTCTTCCTTCTGACAATGTGTCTCACGCCTTTTTCCCTTGTCTCTCTGTCTTTCAAAACCATAAATAAAATCCAAATTTTTGGGTATGAATAGTTACCAGAGAAGGATGACTTTTGATTTTGACTTGCATCCGCCGTATGTGGAAGAAGAGAAGAGTAGGTACACAAAGAGTGGCAGGTACCTAATCAGAATCCTAAACAATGTCCTAAGAAAAGGAAAGGTGTGTGTTGTGTTGCAGTTTACTTACTTGTTTTTTTGTGCTGTCAAATGACTGGTTTGTACAAGAGATCTCATTGTCATGACCCAATTTCTCTGCTGCTCCATTTTAAAAGCTCCCTCCTTCCATAAATTTGCAAGGAAAAAAGCACAAGTACAACTCTATAAGCAGAATCAACCCGTGAATCATCTCAGTTTAACATTGAACCAGAGAGCGAGTTAAGGAAGCCAAAACAAGACACAGACATGTCAACATAGGGATCAATTTTAAATGAGTGGGGAGAGTGAATCATATTAAAATACAAAGTTACACGAATTACTCATTTTATAAACAATTAGATCATTAGACAAGTGTTAGTAAGTCAGGGGTCAAGGCATATAACTACTGTTGATGAAAAGAGAAATATGGAGTTTTGTTTTATTGCAGTAAATAGCAATGGAACATGTTTTAATGTTGGGGACAACATGAAAGCAAAGAGGATACAATTATTGATTCCTCCAACCAAATATAGATAAACCCATAAATATATTCATCAAATAACACACACCTGCAGCATACATATAAACATATATAAGTATGAATCCATGTTCCATTCGAAGAGAAATGTTAAAGAAATCTAAGAATCGAAAACAAAACAAAAAACTTGAAAATATTTGCATAATAACTTAGTAGGAACTGGCTTACCCACGTCTCAGTAAATAAGCTTTCATCGCAGCCAAGCCGATCATGCAGCCGCGGCACGCAATTTCTAAATGATCATTCATATATTCAAAATCGCTACCCACGCCAATCATCAATCAGAACATTTACCTTTTACCCCGCCTGTTGGATTGCAAACTGCTAAAAACTCAAAACCTTTGTTAATTTCCACGGTGAAACACATAATGGGCCTTTCTGGTTTATGGCCTTTTGGTTATGAAAGCGGCTCATAGCCCAATTATGTTAGACCATTTAGGGTTTAGCTATACATATTTACCAATACTTTATTATTTAAATATAATTAAAAGTTGACAAGATTATTAAAAAATAATTCATTTTTAATTTATTATTTATTATTTATTTTTGATTTTACAATTTAACTTATTAATTAATAAGATTTAATAATCATAAGAAAATAAAAAATTCTACACAATCTAATTCGTATATTTATATAAAAACACGTTAAAAAATAGAGGAGATGTTGATTATCCGCAAAAATCAGGTTGATTTAATGATAAAAAGCTTCATAAGATCAGAACAGAAACAAAAATGGATTCACAGAAAACTCATTCCTGCAAACAAGAAATCAGAATCTAAAATAGATAAACTTCATTCATATCAATGCATCTTTATCTATGCCATTTCCATCAATATTTAGTCAGTCTTCAAGCTCGATAATCTTTACGACCGAAGCGTCTCCAACTTTCTGACAAATGACGACCCGATCGTGCGACTTGATGACACCGGAGGCTTTTCCGTGATCGAGTGCTACTTTCAGAACCGAGTCATTTGTTGCATTCGTGGACTCGGCCTACGGCACACAACAAAAAACCAGTCAAAACAAGTTCATAGAAACCGGATTATTCTACCGAGAATCGTCTTACGGGATGTTGAGGATCGGCTAGTAACGGGAAAAGACCTCGTACTATAAGTGATTGCTTTGCCTTGAAATCAAGACAAGGACAAGATTATTAGATTCATTGTAATAATGAAACAAAAATAGAGGAACACGATGTACCTCAAATGCTCCACTGAAGCTCCATTTAAGCTGATTCGTCTTGAGACGAGGGATGACAACAGAGAGAACAGGCATCGTCGGTCGATACTTGGCAATCAATCTGAATCAACATTGTCGTTGTAAGAAAGGGTTCACACATTTGATGATTTCGAATCAATCAATATACCTCGCAGCTCTTCCGGACGAGGTAAAACATATTATAACAGAAGCTTTTACTTTTACAGCAGCTCGTACCTAACAGCAAGTACAAAACAAAACTTCGGTATATAATTTCACTCGATCCTTGTTCCCGGATGGAAACTTACCGCAGAAGATGCAATAGACTCCAAGTGAGTCATAGGTTCACCAACGAGTTTTACTGTCTTCTTGAAGAACTGATCTTGATTGAATACCTTCTCAGACTACAGTAACAAAGGCGTAAAAGAGACCAAATTTACGCAGAGTAAAACAAATGAGCATCACTTACAAACTAAAGCATGAAAGTTTATTGTTTTATACCTCGCAGCATATTCTGCTCACAGTCGAAATAGTTTGTACAGGGTACAATCCTCGTAATGTTTCAGCTCCGAGGAGAATGGCATCGCATCCTGAAATAAACGAGAAATTTTAGCCACTTGGGGTTTGAATTTATGACAAAATGATTCATACGCACCATCCAAAACAGCATTGGCAACATCAGTTGCTTCAGCACGAGTAGGACGAAGATTATCGGTCATGCTATCGACAACACGAGTTACCACTGCTGGCTTTCCAGCCATGTTGCATTTGTAGACAGCAGATTTCTGAAACAAAAACACCTGCAAGAAAAGACGAATAATCACTACTTACTGCACTAGACAAAAAATTAATATATGAATGAATATGGCAAGATGGGAAGAGATGAAATGTGAAGCTCTAACCTTCTCAGCAGGGAGATCTATACCGAGATTTCCACGAGACAGTATAATACCATCTGCTACTTTAAGGATCTCATCAAAATTTGTTAACCCCTGCAGATATGAAGAAAACCATTAAACAAAAGTGATGCTCAAGCATCCATAAGCAATATAGTCTTTAAAAAGGATCATAGAATAATGATATGATCCACACCTCAACATTTTCAATTTTAGCGAATATCTGAGTCTGGCTTAGATCACCTAGCTTGGAAAGAAGTTCCCGTACCTAAGGGTCATCACACATCTCAGCACAAATAAATGAACGGAGGGATTAAGATTGCATAAAAATCATTCACAACTTACCTCGTGAATGTCCTCTGCATGACGTGTGTATGACAACGACAAAAAGTCTATTTTGTTCTTAACACCCCATGAGCTGATAATCTTTTGAATGAAATGAAAATTTCATAAAAAAACTAATTTAATGGAACCCATAACAATTAATAACAACAATTTTCACTCTGACCTCTTTATCTTTTTCGGATAGAGTGGGTAAGTCAATGGGAATTTGAGAAGCATGCAAGGTAAATAAGGATCCAGCCAAAGTTGCTGAGTTCTTGATCACACAAACTACATCATCACCTTTCACTTCATCCACCTGTCAACATATATGAAAGGTTAAAAAGATAATAAACAAAATTAAGATCTAAAGAAAGGATGCAATAATCTGAATTCAGCTTGAGATTTACCTCGAGCCAAACCGAAGTAGTCTCACTTCCTGTAAACAGGTATTGACCAACAAAAATAGTATCTCCGTGCTTTACAGCCTGTAGACATCAAGGGAAAATAAGATAAAGCATACAGAGGGATAAGATAATCCGCACGAACCTTGGCCAATCCAGAAAAGTTGATTGGCAATAATTCAGATGAAGCTTCTTGGCCTTGATCAGGTGTCAAGATAACTTTGTCATCCAACTTCAGTGTTATTGCATTTTCACTTTTATTGGTCACTTGTAACTCAGGTCCAACAGTATCCAACATTGTCTGCACAAGGTTAAAAGGATCATGCTTGGACATGGTTTTGAAGGTAAAACGATGGAGTTAAATTTGTGGGCAAGTCATCAAGGAACCAACTAAAAAAAGTTATTTGCACAAAGAGCTACATCTTAGGCAAAACTAAGAAGTTAGAACTACTCATTTATTTAACAAGCAGATAGTGGTACCTTTCGAATGAGAACAAATGAATAGGAATAAAAGTACAAAAAATGTGGAGAAGGAATACATACAGCACAGAGTTTCTTAGAACTCTTCACAGCAGCCCTCAAATTTTCTAGGGTTTCCTGATGATAATCCGCATCACCCCATGAAAAGTCGAATCTCGATACTGCCCAGTTCCCACAACAAGAAAAGTTCAATAAGAACTCGCCGAAGCACATAAATTAAAGAAAAAAGCAGAGTTTGAGTGTTGAGTACCAGACATCCCAGCCTTAAGACAATCAGAGATAACCTCAACCGATCGAGAACGCGGACCCAACGTCCCCACGATCTTCGTCATTGCAGGGAAGAAACTCTGCAACCCAGAACATCATATTCATCCAAATTAAATCACACTACACTACGCAAAAACACAGATCTACACCACGCCATCCTAAAAAAACATTCACCTCTTTAGATGGCTCCAGAATCGAAACCATCCGTATTGGCTCCTCGAGCAAGAGATGATTGGAATGCATTTTTGGATCAGATTTTGGTTTACAGAATCAAAGAATCGCAAGGAGGGTAGTTTGCAAAAATGCCGTTTCGTGGTCTCCAAGTTTTATAGAACAAAAGGTACAGAAAAAGAACCCGAATACGATTCCAAGCAAAGATTTTCAGTTTTAAACAAGAACCGTCAAAATTCCTGCCACCTATTCCCCCTTTACACGACGACACCTTAACCCCAAAGGCCAAAACCAGATATTTGCATTTTGCTTTTCACCAAATTATTTGATGTGGTGAAAACAAAAGATTATGCATTCTCAAATGTATTATTTTAAAATAAAACAGTTTTTATTTTAAATTTTAATTATAAATTATAATTGACATGCTTTCTAATTATTTAATTATAATATAAAATCAAGTTAATTTTTAATTTTAAAAATACATCATGCATTAGTTAATATACATTATTTTTTAAAAATCTAATTTTTATCAATTCAAAATATAGTAAATTCTTTTCTTTTATAGTTTTTAGCTTATATTTTCAATTGTTGTATTTCGTTCTCAATAACATTGCCTTTGATATTTTTTATTTTTATCATTCCTTTTAAAAAATGTGATTAACTTACATTATATTTTAAAATATAATTTCATATTTAGTAAATATAGCTATCTTTTTAAAATTATAAATGAACATAATATTTGTATATTTATAATTCAGTATACATATTATATATTTTAATTAAAAATTAATATTAAAAATTCTAATAATAATGTATAGATTATAAATTCTATAATTCATATATAATAGAATAGTTTTGCTTTGGGTGGGAATATGATATGAATACGCAATTGGAGGGAAGAATATGGCATATGCCCAGATACGTAGTGCCACGTGGCGATTTGTCGTACCTCACATTACTGTTTCCAACTAAAAACACTCTTTTCAGTTTCTTTTTGTAACGGTTCCGGTCCGGACCACGACATTGAATACTTCAACTAATTTCTCAATACCCATCCCACGTGTCTTTGTCTTATGAGATTATGATATTAATTATACTCTAAATTTTAATAATAAACCTAACAGTTGATAAAATTGTATTTTATTGTAATATAATTTTGAAATTTTATATAAAATAAGATCTTTGATCCATAATATTTTATGAATATTTTTTATATTTTTCTTGTGAATAATTATTTTGCCGAGATTAGAAAAAGAAACATTGGGCTTTACTTTTTGTTGAAAGCCCAGTAAAATGAAATGTAAACTGGCCCATTATTTAAATTTTATTAAGTTTCGAAATCAACGGCTGTGAATACCACGATTCCACAGTTTTAGAAGGATACACCCAAATTCATATTAGCAAAAGCAACTCTCGCAAGATAATAAATTACTCAAATTCAAAGAGCAAAAGCAACCCAAATTCATTTTCCGATGTGGGACAAATTCCAAACGATTGTTACACAATTTAAGAGAAAAAAGGACAAGGCAAAGATAGAAAAGTAATAAATCCTACAACACCAAAATCTCATTTTCCTCAAGTTACTTCCCAGCAGAATGCTTAGCCTTGTTATGTGACTCAAGACCTTTTTCATTTGCAAAATTTCTGTAGAAAAACCAAAGTTATCAATGTGTCATAATTTGGATGATCAAATATGCAAAACAAACCTCTTGCAGCTGCTGCAGGAATGAGCACCTCCTGATTTTGGTGCTGACTGATTTGGCTTCTCACCAGGTGTAGTTTTACCAGCTTTCTTTGCTGGATGAGGTGTGGCTTCATGACCACTTACTTTCTTACCATCTGAATCACATCAATATATTCAGTGAACTGACTTGTGGAGATAGTTGACGAAAATATTCCAAGGATTACCAGTTTTCTGTGGAGTAGTTGCTTTTGCCTTTTTCTCTTGAACAGGGGTTTTAGTGATCGGGTCTGCAACGCGCTTTTTGCTTGCGACAACATCCTTGAAACACAAAATAAATGTTGACAGCATTCAAATTTGGGGGAAAATAAAATGATCAAGGCTGTGTAACCTTCTTTGGTGTCTCTTCATCACTTTCATCAGTTTCCACATCATCATCATCCTGCAATTACAAATATAACTAATTGAGTTCCATGTTAAGAAAAAATGCAGCTAGAGATTATTCCATAAAGACAAATCAAGTATCCTTGCACTTCGGAAATGGAAAAGCATACATCATCATCATCGTCGGACATTGAATCATCATCTATAATCCCATCAATATCTTTAGGCTCTTGTATCTTCACCTTTTTCTGACTTTCAATTGGCTTCTTATGCTTAGTCTCTGAAGCAGGTTCTACTGAAAATTCATGCCATGGCAAACTAAAAAAATTTCTTATGTGAAATTATGAAAAAAAGGACATACCAGTATTGGTAACATTGTTTGGAATTTCTTCCTCAGAGTCAGAGTCAGAGTCAGATTCACCTGAACATATTTGACAAGAGAAAATCAAGACATGAAAGTAAAAAAAAGGCACATAATACAAGGGGATAAAGGTGTACCAAATTCTCCTGGAATATCAGTGAACATCGGAGCAAATATGGTTAAGGAAAGAAACATATGCATCATAATATGGTACATGAGATGAAATGGAAAGCTGAGAAAGGGACAAAATGTTAAAAGGATATTCTTCAGAAGGGTTGTCGGCCTTGTAACCATAAAAATAAACACTTCCATTTTTCCAGTTGTGGGATATCTCAAAATCTCTGTCAAAAACAAGATCAAACTGTTGCTGGGGCAACTTATCCGTGAAGAGTGTTCCAATGGGTAGCTTCGTTCCATCAACATTGATAGACAAGTGGATAGATTCAACGTCTTTCTTCTTCTTCAGTTCACCGAGACTGGCCTGCAAATGCATAGAATATTAGAAACTAATAAATGTTCACACTAAAAAAATGAGACCAATAAAATATTACGCGATACTAACCTGAGAGAGATGCAAAAGCTTGCTGAAACCCGGCGTCACCTTAAGTGGCTCTCCAGCTTTTACTTCAACACCTGAAAAAACAAATATACTCAAATAGACATTCTGACCTGTAAATAACAAGCCTAATTGAACGCAGAAAATGAATCAAACAAAATCGCAGCTTTTCATTTCAAATAACAAGCAAAATAAGCACATTTAAATGAAGAATCAAAGAAGTTACAAATTAAAAACAAAGAGAAGCCATTGCTGAAATATATAGAAACGATCAATGCAGACAATAAAAATCGACATATAATCCTACCCCAGAACTCCATTTCAGCGCAGCAAACAAACCGGCCGTGAGAGGACTGTAGTGAAGAACTCGTAGGGTTTCTTACTGGTTACTAAAACCTAAGTCTGAGGTTTTAAGCAATCCAATAGAACCAATTCCTAGGCTGATCCAAAATAAATAAAATGGGCCCGCATTTCGGCCCAAACAGAATTTAACAAATGAAGAATCTAATTCAGCGGAAACCTGTATAAAATAAATAATATGTATTAATAAATTAAGAATTCATACGGATAAAACGTGCATTAATCATTTTTTATTTATTAAATTTAAATTTACAGGGCATTTACTTTGTCATATAAACATGCACTCTAATTATAAAAATGGAGTATAATTTAGGCAAGATTGGGGTGTCTAGCTTACTCTTGTATCACTTTTTTGTTTCTTCTTATGCATTAAATTACTATAAATTCCATCCTTATTCATTTTTATGGGATACCAACAATAACTCGATTTAGGATTTATGATTCGTAAAATTGGATTTTAAATTTAATTGCTTGTGGATAACTTAATTGGAATACAAACCAAATATACATTAGATTTTACGTGGAAAACCACAAAAGAAAGATAAAAAACTATGGTTTAAATGCTCAGAACCATAGTACAAAATGATCTAATGAATGTCATTAATTGCTCTAAGTTCAAGATACATGAAAATGACCAAAGATATTGGAGAAGAAAAATTATAGAATGATGCGCCAGTTTCCTCATTCACCTCTATTAAGGGTGTGTTCTGTGTGTATTATGAAAATGTAAATATGTTTTCAGAATGAATTGTAATGAATTTATAGAATGTGAATATGTTTTAGTGTTCTGCATGGTAAATGATAAATAATGAAATAAGAATTATGTTATGTAAAAAATTGTTATGAGAATACATTATGAATACTAAAGTACTATTTTGGCCTTATAATTATAGAAAACAATATTTATTTAATTAGAAATAAGTAAGAGTGTTCATTCGGTAAATAGCGAACCAAACAGAATTTCAATTACCGAATAAGTCAAAAAATTAGCTACCGAACCGAATTTTGTCGGTTCCGTTCGGTAAATACCAAATTGTTTCGGTTCGGTTTCGATACTTACCCAATTTTCCAAAATTTAATCAATTTAAACATAAAATTAATCATAATAATATATTTAATTATATAATTAAATACAAAAAAATTAGTTTAAAATTAAAGAAAATGTTAAATTCTTTATTTGGTATATTACCGAATACCAATTTTTTTACCGAACCAAAACCGAAATGGCCGAAATTTAAAATCGAATACCGAACCGATTTTATAAATCGGTATCGATTCAGTAAAAAAAATCGGTAAACGGTTTGGTATTCGGTTTTTACCGAATAATGAACACCCCTAAAAATAAGGGATTCAGTCATAAGGGTAGTTTGGTCAGAGATTTTTTAAAATGTATTATAGGAATTCAAAATGAGTGATTCAATTCATTTTGCGTTGAAAAAAGAAACTTTTTTAAAATAGATTGTCAGAATGAGAATGAAAACGGTGGGATGTTCTGTTAACGAATCCAAAATATATTTTAAAAATAAGAACGTATTCTGACAATAGAATATGAATATAAAGTAACAACCCCTTTAACCCGTCACTCCTGCTTTGAGTCTCAAGGATCTATCTTCCCTTTTTCTCCTGCAAACTCGTTGTCGCTTTTTCTATCATTTTGTTATTTTTAATGTAAAAATTAGTTTGTCTAATTAATCAATTAATCAATAATTAAAGGAATAGAGAATGAGTGATGAGGATCGAATTGTTTAATAAAAATCCGGTTGTTCCGAATGGATTTATTCATAAAATAATAGCCATTGTATTGTATAAGTCAACCGCCGCAATTAATGATTTTACAAAAAAGTTGTCGGGAGTTAGTTGAGACATATTTAACACACCCATTATCTTTGACTTCTTTATCAATCTCAAAATGGGATTCAACTTTCAAATTAATAAAAAATAGACACCCAAATATAATTGTCTCAAAATACGACATTTGTATTAATTTATAATAATAAATCATTTGTTTACTGTATGAGAAAATATATATAAACTTTAATTTGATTTTAAATTGTTTTGATAAATAAGATCATCAATTTATTAAAATTTGACAAATTCAATACTAGTTCCTAACTTACACTTGAAAAATGATTTTGTAAAAATTTATGAAAGATATGAACTTGTGTCTTACAAAAATAAAGTTTGAGTATTAATTTTACTTTAAAAAACTTTATAAATTAAATTTGTAAACTCTATGATTAAATTCTTCGAATTAAAAAACTATATATGTGCATACTCATTACTAATTATAATACAATTGAATAACTCCAAAGTAGATAATGACTAAAAGTAAGAGCTACTATACTATATATATATTATATAATGTGCTAATGTGAACGGAATAGCGGGTCCCTGATACTTGTACTGATTGTCCATATAATCCACACAAAAGTCTAAAACGACTTCACATCATACCAAGTCAATTTTGATTCATAAGTCAAAAATGGGTAGATGAGCCTACATTACTCCCTTTACTTATACTATACTATATTTTGCTATAATACATGGAGTTTCACTTGTACTTTTGAGGTGTAGCAGAAATGGTCATCGTTTCCACATTGCTTCATCTAATTCTCTTCCTTCTTCCTTTCACCGCGGCGGAACTTAACCCGGTGGCAGTTGCAGGGGAGTTTCTCGTTGGCTTCACAGCTACACCCCATTTCTCAATTCATTCTTTCCAGCCTCTGCTCAAGGACTCGTCTGGGACTTATTCTCTTGGCTTTCTACGCCTTCCGCATTCGAAACTCACTCTCTCAGTCGTTCATTTGCCGTCGGAAGTTCCTCTTTGGTCTGCTGTTACTGTGAATTCTCCGAGATGGAGCGATGCAACTCGCCTTTACTTCGACGGAAGCCTTGTTTTATCCGATCGTCGTTTGGGCGTTTTATGGTCCACCCAAACTTCCGGTGATCGTGTTTGGTTATCTAATACCTCCAATTTGATTATACAGAATCATGACGGCGAGTCGATTCTGTGGCAAAGTTTTGATTTTCCCACGGATACACTCGTCCAAGAACAGAATTTTAGTTCTACCATGGAGTTAGTTTCTTCGAATGGACTTTACTCTATGCGATTAGGCAGTGATTATATCGGATTTTACCAGAGGTTTCCGGCCGGTGAACAGATGTACTTCAAGCACGGCGCAATGGAAGCCAAAGCACAAATCGTTGAAGGTGTTCCGATATATATGATCATCAAACAAGATGGGTATATGGGTATGTTTCAGAATAGTTCAATCCCCGCCGATGTGGAAGCTTTCAATACATTCCAACGAAACTTGACCGGACCCCGCCGCGTTCGTCTCGAATCGGACGGGAATTTCAAAGGCTATTACTGGACAGGATCGAGTTGGTCGTTAGATTACACAGCAATCTCCGATCATTGTCAATTACCCAACCCCTGTGGATCTTACGGTTTATGCCGCCCAGGCAAACAAGAATGTTCCTGCTTAGACAACCAAAGGAATTACAACCACGAAAGCTGCGCGCCGCAAGATGATCCAACCTCCAGCGATTTCTGCGGTACGGAACGCAATAAGTTCAAAGTTTTGCGAGTTACCGGAGTCGAAATGCCGTCCAAAGAATTAATGGTCTACCAAAGAATGGATTCTATGGAAGCCTGCGAAGCGTCTTGCGCTGAGAATTGCCGTTGCAGGGGAGTTGTTTACAGCAACTCCTCCGGATTCTGCTACACCGTAGATTTTCCAGTGCAGACGCTAATCGCCATCGACGATGAAACGAGGATAGGTTATTTTAAAATGCGGGAGGGTGTACCGAAGATTAGAATAGGGACAAAGCGGTTAATTCTTCTTGGGGTATTTTTCGGGGTGCTTTTAATAATATTCGGAATTATAGGGGTGCTAATTCGTAATACGAGAAGAAGAAGAGGGGTGAAAGGTTACGTGGAGGAAGAGGGTATAGGAATAGGCCCCTATAAGGATTTAGGTTCCTCAAGCGGCAGCACCAGTTTCAAGTCAATTGAATTAAGTACCAAATGACGTCTGTAATTCCTCCTTCACATTTTTTTTATTCGAATATTAAAAAAGATAAATATTTATTTAATTACGTTTTTATTAAATTAAATTCACACATCACTAGTGAAGTTGGCACCATATGTTTGACTCCTACAGCTCGATATACGGATGTCATACCTGTCTGAAAGTATGAAAATAATGAGTTAGATCGATTCCAAATCCAAATGTCTAATGATAATGAGTATAAAATATATAGTCTTTATATTTTTATTGTTTTATCAATTTTGAACCATGAAATTTTATAATTGTGATTCTCATATTATGATAATGACAAAATCGATTGTAAAAATTTGTTAGTCAATGGGAGGAGAGAGTGTCATGTAACTAATCCAATCCATAAGATAATTATATCACACTTGAAATGATAGATCAAAATAATTACTCATAATATAACATATCTTATAAACAATAAAATGTTATATTTTGATAACATAAATGAGACAATATTTCAATATTTCCCCTCATATCCAATTGACATTGGTCCGATTTAGATATATTTTAATATACTCTATAGTGCTCGATTTATACGCGAATATATTTTTGTCGTGTAAATCCAATGTCATTTTTTACTAGAGATAGTTTTTAAAACCAATACGGACTAGCACGAAAACCACATGGAGCTTTGATACCATTTAGAAATTTAGGATTCAACAAACATAGAGATTTTCTGTGTAATCCAACTAATAAAATTTGAAAGGTTAGACAAAACTAATTTATGAATCTTCTTATAAACTAGAATATTTATATTTCTAAAAATGATATAAGATAGTATTTAAACACCGATTTCCATATTTTAATTTTTGATAAAATTATCCTTTAAAATTTAGATTGTATGACGTAATTGGTCCACACATTTTTCCATTTTGGAAATTGAGTTTATGATTAAAAATCAAAATTGGAGGATCAATTTTCATATTTGAATAATTTGATTTTCTAAATATTGTAAATTTCGATGAATTTATCAAAATCTTAAATTTTGAAGAATAAATATACTATTAAAAACTAGACTAAATTTTATCAAATAAAACTGTTAAAAGATAAGATGTTGGGCAGGCCCATTTGTGAAGCCAGCCCAAATAAAAATAATTAGGTGAAATGATTAAGAAATAATTAAGTAAAGAAAGAGGAATCCAAAAATGGAGTTTGCAAGTTCTGTGGAAGAAAGCAGGGCATCATACAGCAGCTTTTCAGAAATGTCAGTAGCTCATGTCAAATCACAGGAGAATCCCTCTGCATCACGCAAATCAAATCTCACACCAGTAATTAACCAAGACGATGAATTGGAATTGGTTCTCTGTCATCCGTACACTAAACCTTTCTTCTTCTTCTTCTTCTTCGGTTGAGTGTGTAAACCGTAAACAACCCTAAATAAGAGAATTCGAATCAAATCGGGAATTAGGGTTTGTATTGAAATTTGAATCAAATCGGGAATTAGGGTTTTGAATATAAAATTGGGAGGATTAGGTATTGGCGTTTTCAGTGTTTATTATAAGATTTAAGTGATGGTGATGAGGCCAACCATGTAAAATTGGTTTCAACATTTGGACCATTTACACCTGGACCATATGCCTCCTTTATGACCACTTCCAATCCCACTATTACTATTATTATTATCATTTTTTTCTTATACACATTCATATTGGGTACTTTTGATTCATTTTTTTTATAGATGTTGTGTATACTAGTCGTAAATTTACAAATACGTTTGGTAAAATTATGTAATATTGATCGTATGTAAAATACTAATATAAATATATTGTAGTTATTATAAATAATGACAAATTATTTATTTTTTAAATCACGATAATGGAACATGTAGTTTGTGCATCTATGATAAAATCGTGATTTTCTATCGATGAGAGCACTGTATTTTTGTTTTTTAGGTGTGTTAACAAATCATATTTTGAATATATCAGCCTACATCATTGCTATTCTAATGACATAATCAAACAATCTCATTATAATTTGATTATAACGAGATAAGCTTAACTTATTCGTATTCGCTTATATTATAATTCAAATGTAAAATAATGTTCGAATATTGTTCATATTTATAAGTTCTAATTTGTATATGTTCGTGTTGGTGCAAAATATTATTCAAATTGTCAAACATGTAGAAATAGGCAATATTCACATTGAGTTTCTTCTTTTCCCACCTTTAAACATTTATTATTTTATACAATTGGCTTAATAACCTAATAAGTAAATTGAATTTTTTAAATATTATAAAATAGTATAAGATCTCCCCACATCATCCAACACCCTTGTGGGGTGGGGTCCACATTCCACTTGGCCCTTGTGTTTTATCTAAACCAATCACATCAATTCTAACAAAAGCCCCAAGTTACCCTTCATGAAAATGATCGAGGTTAATTTAGTCATTTTCGCCTTCTTTTTATTTCTTCCTTTTTTTATTTTTACTATAATTTAATAGACAATTTTTCAAGTAGAACCCAAAATTATATATAACCGGATTAATTTATTCATTTTCTCCTTATAAATTCTTTCATTTATTTATTTTTAATAATATAATTTGATGGACAATATTTCAAGCAGAACCCTAAATAAATATATATTAAAAAAATAGACATGGAATCTGGTGGACCCCACATTTCGTATTTTGTTGGGTAATGTTCACATCATCCCAACAAATAACAATATAATTTAATAATAATAATATTTTAATATTAATATTGAAAATAATTCATTTGTTTGGTACTCAAATTAAAAATGCGGTGAGGTGCGATGCGATGTCCAGATTGTGATTTTCTTATGTTACACAAAATATAAACTTAATTACGATGTGATAATCGTTAAAAAATCACGATATCATCACAACTATTAAAACTAGCTGTGACCTCATCGTAATTTTGGAAAAGACTAATTTACCCTTAATTCTATTAATTATAATATAATTATTTTATTATTTTATATATATAATTGTATATTAGTATTTTTACGTAATTCGCGTTCATAATATCACAATTTTCTCAAACATATTTAAAAATTAACGATTATCATATCTCACCACACCGTAATTTTAAAAAGTTATAACAAACAAACTCAATAAATAAAAAAGAAAAAAAGGCGGTGAGAAATTGTTGACCTTCCCCTGGGCAAAATTTTACTATAGCAGTGTCAGTATATGCAGTTAACTTTTCTAGCACTGATTTATTTGAATTTTACTTAATATCATTTTTTTTAAATTTATTCTCCGTCTAGCAGTGATGGACATAAAGCAAATGTGTTCCCAATAACATTGAGAATTGTTCCTAAGAATTTATTGTTTGCCGTGAAATGCAAATCCAAAGCATAATAAGGTTCAAGAATTCTGGGGAAAAAATTTAAGTTAACAGTGTCAGAAACCTAATCTATAAAAATTATCACTGAAATCAAATTATATAACATAATAACCCTGACAAATTTCAATTCATTTTTCTAGCAGTGATTGACCTATGANAACAAAACAAATATTCAAAATATTTAAAGAAGTTATTATATGATGATACTCATAACACTTATAAAACAAATAAAGAGACTTTTTATTGGAACTTAATATCTATTTGGGCTATCTAAGTAAGGCCCAATTACACAAATGGGCTTTGTCAAATGATCCAGCATTTGAAGAAAGGAGAATCCTCTCCGACATATCTTCCACAACTAGAACACACAAAGCAATCTCAATCTCCCCTGTCATCTCCTCCACTTCTTTCTCGCAGTTACTATATATATTCGGTAAATCAAACCGCTCATATCAATTTCTACGTGTTTTGTAGCCTTCTTTTCATGCTCATCATCGGAGTTTACCTCGGCTATTCCAGTTCAATGGGATTAAGTTAAGCAACTGATACACAAGCTTCGGAATTTCAGACATCATATATAGACTAAGAAATGAAATCCTTAGGTTTTGAAAGTCAATTGCCCGATCAAAAAAATACCCATAATAAGTTTGAATCCACAGTAATCTTTGTACCCCAAAAATCGAAAGATTTACGCGGTTTAGTCACTAGAATTGGCAATGTAATCGTTGTCGAGCACCAACTTCTTCGATGGAAGAAGAGCTGCAGCAACAGGATTAAACTCCTGACCACCACCTTGATCTATTATCAATCTTAAGCCATGAATATGAACTTTACCATGATGACCGCTAACTATAATAGTTGAAGTTTCACCCAACTCCTGCAAAAACAAACTACTTTGAATCTAAATCATCATCACTTACTAACAAGTTACACTGTAAAGTAGCAAAAAATAAAACCTCAGGAATGTCCCAAACGTTTTTTCTTCCACTGAGAGCTTCGATTTTAGGGATCCTCGTGTCCTTTGTCTTGAGTAAACTTAGTTGCTCCATGACGGGTCTCGTTTTCTCTAAACCCGCATGGACAGCTATCAGTTTACACCTTTGTAATCCTTCTTCAGTTTCTATACTCACATCATCCTTCAAGTTTGTGAAGATGATTAGCTGATAAAGAAGAAGAAGAGAAGAAAGCCAAGGTTTGTATACCTCTTCATGTACCCAAACTAAATCAGCTAAAAACTTCTTGTGTTCTTCAGGAACAGCCTTCATCAAATCTATGGCAATGTAAAACAAATAACTGAAACATATTGCTCTGTAATGCACGGTTCTAGACAGTGAAAGCATGCAAATTTTTCGTTGAAGCAATAAGAACAATCACAATTGTAATGAATGAATCGAAGTAGGGAGTTGAAGAAACAAGAAATGGTTACCAGGTGAGCCATGTGGAACTCCATAGGATTGAAAAGTGGGGGAAGCATCATAAATGGAGCCTTTGTATTCAGTATTCTTAGCATGATTAAAACCAGTCATTCTACCAGCCCATCTTCTTCCTTGTAAATGCATATTTTGATATCCTTCATCTTTATACCATCCCTCTCTCGTCTCATTCATCTCATACTCTTTCCATGTTTCCGAGAAATCTGAACCATCGGGTGGGGTATTGAGAATGCCCAAGAACGCAGCGAAAGCAAAATCATGGTTGCCACAGAGGAAGACATGTGATTGATTAGGGTAGTTTGAAGGCAAAGAAATCAAGAAATCGATCACATTCTTCGTATCCGGCCCTCGATCGCAATAATCCCCTAAGAAAATCACAAGCGCGGTTGAGAAATCACCTGGGCTTAGAGTTTTCTCAATATTGCACCATAAATTTTGCAGCTTTGTCATGTACCCATGGATATCGCCTACCAAGACCACCACTCTTGGCTTGTCGGAAGTTGCCATGGGAAAGAATATTCGTGACGAGTTTGTGGCATCAATTACAGATATGTAGCGTTTGGGGTCCCTCAAGCTTTACAAATGGGATCAAAGAATCAGATTTGTAGTTATGAATTTGGGGATAAACCCTAAACAAACGATTAGGGCAGAAATTGATGCACAAGAAAACATAAACCACAAGAACAACACTTTTTTCCTGTAATGTAGAATGTAGGTACATGCACATTGGGTCCATTGGCGTAATATACTCACTCTTTGAGCTATATGATGATATATCTCCTTTATCTACAGCAATTTCTCGAGTTAGGTTTGTTTTCGCAGTTATTCGTCAAGCCTTGCATTTTCCGGCATAACAGTTTTAGTAGCTAGATTCATCCTTTTAGTAGTGGCTTGTTTGGCACAATCGCAAAAAACTTCTATGATTATATGATTAATGATATATGTTTGATAAAAAATAATAGTATGATAAATATGATTTTAATAAAATTATATATTTATATTTCACATCAAAAAATATAATTTACTAAAATTAATCTATTTATAACTCCATCACTGCAAAAATCAAGTTTATCATTGATGTCTCTAGCTAACTGATATCAAGTAAAACAACTGCAAAACATAGAATATAAGAGTATCATCTAAAAAGTAATGAAGATTCAAGTGTTGTTTGGATGGTCGGAAAACCACTCGATGTGGTCAATCGACCGTAATTATATTTCATATTAATTAAATATCGTTAATAACAATGTTTGTGTGACCATAGAAAACTACGATAAATTCACCGTTCATTTAACCCAACGGTGGACCGAATGCACTTGTGAAATATTCATTTTACGCCTCATAAATTAATAAGTTATACACAATTAATTAAAAATAAAGATAAAATAATTATTTTATAAGATCACGATAACTGTATAGCAATTTAAAAAACAGTTTTTAAAATCACGCTTAGCTCACATCATAACATAATCACCCCAGTTGTTCCAAACATGCCTTCTAACTAGTGATAAAATAAGGTAATATTAACAACAATAACAAAAACGTAAAAAATAAGTGACACCAATGTGATTTACCTATGTTTGGAAAAATTACATACTCTCAAATTGCGGTGAACTTACTTGACTCTACCCCTAACCAAATGAAACTGTAGCCTTCTAACAACAATATTCCGTTTTCTAACAACTGGTTTCACAGCACGAGAAGCATTCCTACCAGTTTTGAGGGAACATTATTAGAATAAACTGGAATAAATGACTAAACGAGATGTAGGATTTTACCTAAGGATGAGTGGAAGATGAAGGCAACCCCTTCCCAAAGTGACTTTTAGCGCTACCAGTAGCTGTACCTCCACCGTTTTTATCACCAACCATGATCGATTTCTTTACCTGCACCAAAACATTACTCAATTATGTGAATCCACATAAGGAGAGCAGTGAAAATAGAGACATACAGCAGCAAGCCGCTCCTTATGAATATCAGCCACAACCTAAAATTAATGGAAGAAAAGGAAACCTGATAAAATGATCACAGGAGAAACTAGCCACAATGTCTTACTGGTTTCTTGAATGTCTTTATCTCGTCAACACCAAATCCAGGGAAAGACATGTTCCAGTGTTTTTCTATTTCAAGGGAAACCTGAGGCTCATGATACAGACTGAAATGCATCCATGAATAATGAGAAAAAGGTCATGACATCTAACCAACATGTAGGAGTATGTCTTTAGCTTCTAAAGAGGAAGATTTTCGATGCTTGGCTAACGAGCATCCGAATGTTACAATCTGCAGATATTTATATGAGAACCAACCAACTGGAAACAGCAAGAAAATAATAAAAGCTTGCGCTTATGCACTAGTCAGTATAAATAAGAGATTTCACTGCTATACTTACCGATTCCAGATATTCTTCGCCAATCTCCATGAGAATGCTTTCAACTGCAGGATCTAAAGTTTCAGATGGATCTATCTGGAAATTGGAAGCTCAGGCACAGTAAATACAAATATTTTCATAATATTCAGAGTTGACTGGATAATTTGAAATCAACAATGAAGACGTGAAAACAGATATCTGATTGTTCATAATAATATATTGTCACATTAAGTGATAGGATTATGGTCTTAACAGTATGAAGTAATAGAGGGTGAGCATCTTGACCTGGTGAGAAATATCCTTGATGCTTCGCTTGTTTATGATTCGGTTAGGAAACTCCTCAACATCAGCAGAGTGTGCCTTACCGGAGGCTCCAGCATGTGCTACACCAGGAGTTGGCCTCTGGGTGCCCAATCCTGCTCCCCTGATAACTCGTTGAGGAACTAAGGATTGTGATGACTGATGCTGGCCTGCTGACAAGGATTGTGCTGACTGTTGGCTGGAGCTGGCAGGTTGTTGCTGTGCAGGCATCTTATGGTGCTGTTGCTGAGGAATATATGATCTTTGTTGTATTGGTCTCAAGGACGTGGTGGGCAAAGGAGGCTTTCCTGGGGTTCCTGAAGATTGCCAAGGCTGACTCTGGGGCTGCACGATTTTTCATAGAAGTGAACAATAAATTAAAAAAATATTGTTAACACATCATGCAAAAAATGCATTATCATCTCAAATTAATTGAAATCAAAACCGACCCAGCAGTTCATTCATACAAACTTTGATTCATGTAGAATTGGACCAAGTCTAAAAATGACGTTATGAACCTGGAGGGCTTGAGACTGGCTACTTGAGCTAGCCAGCGGTCTCGGGGACGGTTGTGAAGGTCTCGGCAGATGGGAAGGGATTCCTGTTGGCCATATTGCTGATGTAGGTGCGGTGCCCACTCCTTGCAATGGCTGTTTGACCTGAAATGCAAGTCGATTAGATAAGCACCCAATCTTTCAAGAGAAATATACGTAGATAAACAAACAGAGGTTGGTCCAACATTACACATCCACAGAGAAAATAGTAGACGAACAGAAAAGTAGAATTCAAGGAATGTAAATGGACAGTTATAAGGAAATTAACCTGTGATTGCTGGCTCGAAGATGGCGATGTAATTGAGGGGCTATGTGCTAGGACTCCAATGGCCACTGCACCGCGAGGAGCGGTAATTAAAGCCGCAGAAGAAGGTAGAGGAGGAGATGGGAGAGAGAAATGCGAGTATGGCGGTTGTTGCCATGGCCGCGTGTTAAACGCTGGTCTAGTCTCTGGGGCACCAGATTGATAAGTATTTGACGATTCAAATTGGGGTTCTGACTCCGGATTCGTAGATTGAACAGCAGAAATCGGCGCCAAGGCTGTGGATGGCGGTGGTTGACTGTTTACCCCAGGTTGCTCTTGCTCACTTGACGGTGGAGCTGATGTACTTTCTTCCATGAAAGCCTTGGTCAAGACCGAAGAGCGGAGAAGGATGCCGCAACGCAACAGACACCCTTTTATCGATTTAGGGCTCATTTATAGACGTAATTTATAAAAATGCCAAGGGTATCGTGCTAATAATTTCTAATATAGGGGTCTCCTTGCAATTTCTAGCGATTTCGCAAGGGATTACCTAAATATAACTTATTTAATATTTTTGTAGGGTATGAGATATAATCAACTATCATGTTTTATTAAGCTGAAAATTGAAAATACGGGGTAGGGTATGTTAATTTATTTAATTTTAAAAAGACAACTCAATTCCAATTTGAATGAAATTCAAAATATATATTGTTTATTAATTTTTCTTTAATAATATTAAATTATTATCTGTATTTGTCTTATTTCAATGAGACTCCTTCCTCCCCTAGTTACGAAGATTGTCTTCTTCACTACTCCTTCTATACATAAATCATTCAAATTGCTCATCCTCACCACGAGCCTTTGAGGATTCATCGCCATGGCTGAAGAGCAAGGATTTCAAGCCACCGACGACCACCGCATGTGCGTCAACAACTGCGGTTTTATCGGAAGCCCAACGACACAAAACCTCTGTTCCAAATGTTACACAGACCTTCGAATCGAAAATTTGGCAGATTCTCTGATATTCCCCTCACTGTCGACCACCGTGGTGCCGCCTTTGTCGCTACAGTCCGTCTCGTTTCCGGAGAAAGATGAGCATTCCAGATCACCAGTATCTCACGCCCCGCTGCCGACGACGCCAGAACAGCAAAAGCGGTGCAGAAGTAGGTGCTCCGCTTGCCGGAAGAAGGTGGGGCTGATGGGTTTCCGGTGCCGGTGCGAAGCTTCTTTCTGTGGGGTCCATAGGTACCCGGAAAAACACGGCTGCAACTTTGATTTCAAAGCTGTCGGGAGGGAGGCAATCGCCAGAGCAAATCCCGTGGTCAAAGGTGAAAAGTTGCAGAAGATTTAATATCAACCGTCAGATATGCCTTCTTTTCTTGATAATAAACGGTTCAGATCCCTCACAGGGCACACAAATCGATGTCACGGCGGCGAACGTGTGCCTGAATTTTATGTGTAAAATATTTTTCAATGTTGCTTTTTTATTGGTTGTCAATATATATTTCAAAATGGAGAAAATAGTTTGTTTGACAAATTTATTCTTTTAAATTTTAATTGTGTTAAGATATTTTTATTTTTTTGAAAAATATATTCTAAAAATTTACAAAAATCGAAAAATCTTATCTCAATAGTCCTCAAACCTTTATTTTCAAGAACTAATCAAATTTAAAATCTCGAATATCAATTTTGTTATATACATTGATTTCTAATAATTATTTTTATCAAATATCACAATAATTAATTTGTTTTTAATATACTTTAGAGAATAAAATAATCAAATCAACAAAACTATGGAAATGATTCATTTCAAATCTATTATTTACTAGAACTCATTTAGTATTTCTATTTTCATAAAATAAAAACCTAATTATAGTAATATACGCGTTATATTTGAATTAGTTTATAATTGGGCCACGTGTACGGCCCAAATTCTTATTGGGAATGGTCAATAATTATGGCCCACACGTTATGGCTTCCAATCATCGAAAGATGTCTGGGTTTCTTAACCTCTGGAAGTTCTTGTTTCAGTATCACACTCCCACCTCGGAAATGGAGATTTGCTAATTACTGGTTTTCATTGTTGAGAATTGGGGATCTGCTTGTAGTATTCGTTATTCAGTCTGTCGAAGAGTCCGTGAGTCAGCGTGATAATGGCGGCTGGAACATCTCGGAAAATATCGGCGGCTTCTGCACGAGCCCACACCCGAAAGCCGAAGCCTAAGACTTCTTCATCCAAGTTTTCTGGTATCTTCTTGCTTCATTTTATGGTTTATTACAATTTCTGATTGATATTTTGAAACTGTAGCTTGATTTTTACATTACTGTACCTCGATGTGGTGGGTGGTTAATGATACATAAGTAAATTTGTTCGATTTGTTGTATTTTAGCTGGCGTAGTGATTCTTTGTTAACAATCCAAGATTTATTAGATTATCTCTATGAACATCATTCATATTGGGGTAATTGTTTTTCCAAATTTCAAGTTTCAGGATATCTTAAGAACATTCTGCTGTTTGCCTTGATTGGTTTGATGGCGATAGCGTATCAACAAATCAGGCCTCGGCCTCCCAAAATATGTGGTTCTGCTGAGGGACCTCCAGTTACTGCACCGAGAGTACAACTCAGGGATGGAAGATACTTGGCTTATAAAGAACATGGTGTTCCAAAGGATACTGCAAAGCATAAAGTCATATTTGTTCATGGATTCGATTCATGTAGGCACTCCGTTGCTGCATTAACCAGAACCCTCTCACAGGTAATGCAACCTATTGTTCTGTGAATCATAATATAGTCCTGTGATGGATCAGTTTGTTTTCTTATTACTTAGCTTATTTACAGGATATTGTCGAAAGCAAAGGCATCCACATTGTCTCTTTTGACAGACCTGGTTATGGTGAGAGTGATCCACACCCTACTCGAACTCCTAAGAGTTTGGCTTATGACATTGAAGACCTTGGTGATAAGCTGGGATTGGGATCCAAATTTTATGTTGTCGGATTTTCCATGGGCGGACAAGCTGTATGGGGAGTCCTCAAGTATATTCCACACAGGTACTATTTTGAATTCATAAGTGTTTAACAACACTGTAAAACTGCGTACTGTGACATGTGTTTATCAACAGATTGCATGGAGCTGCTTTACTTGCACCAGTTGTGAACTATTGGTGGCCGTCGTTACCTTCGAATTTGTCCCACGAAGGATACAAGTTGCAGCCTATGCCAGATCAATGGGCATTGCGCATTGCACATTATTTTCCATGGCTTACATATTGGTGGAATACCCAGAAATTATTCCCTGCTTCGAGTGTCATCTCGAAAGATCCATCAATTTTCTCCAAATCTGACATGAAACTTGTTCAAATGATTTTAGCACTCAAAACAGGGGATCTGGTAATGAAAGCGCTTACACAGTTAGTCTTGTTAAATTCCTACGGTGCATTAACTCCAAATTTCTGTTGTTTCAGCAAGAACACACAGCTATAAGACAACAAGGTGATTATGAGTCTCTTCACCGTGATATGATTGTTGGTTTTGGAAGTTGGGAGTTTGATCCCACAGAGATCCCGAATCCATTTCCAAACGGCGAAGGTTCAGTTCACCTGTGGACCGGAGATGATGATCGTCTTGTACCTGTTTCTCTGCAGCGTCATATCGTTGGTAAGCTTCCATGGATTCAGTATCACGAGTTACCTGACTATGGTCATATGTTCATCCTTGAAGAAGGAAAATCCGATGCCATTTTTCAAGCTCTCTTACCCTGAAACCAAAGGTTCTTTCTTTCTATGTAATTTTCCCTGTTTCATTGTTACTGCTACATTCTATTTGAAGCTTCATCTTTAGAACTCAAATTAAACTTGTTCATTTCTTTCAAATTCTGATACAATGGAATCTCATAGACTCAACTTAAGCTTAATTCTATTTCATTAGTCTCCGGCCACCGGTGCCATTCTCTCTTTGACAGTTAAAGTAGATAGCGTTCACCGGCGACCCAAGATTATAAAGTTGAGCAAAATCCCGTGTGCTAAAATAATGTCTCCACTCCGGTGGGTACACCGTCTTCCTCCCTAGCTGCCGGAAAATTATGAAAACCAGTCGGTGAATACCCATCTTCGGCACAGGGCTCTCGTAAGGTACAACTTCATTTCCTTCAAAATCCCATTTTTTCATCTTAAATCATCTCCATAAAACAAAAAAAAGGATTAAAAAAACTCTTACCAAAGCTAGCTCCCGTTCCTCCAGGTATATCTGTTACCAACCTAACAAAATTTATACTTTTAGTCACATCTTATCACCGAAACAAATGATTACTACTTCAGGTACACGCAAACACACCAGTGCATGTATTCCTTAAGATGTGGGCTACTAGGGCTTGGAGCATCAGGATCAACCATCACCTGTTGCAATTTCATTACACACACAGAAACACTATTACATTGAAACAAAAAGATGATGTTTCTCTTACTAGAGTGTAAAATGTCCGAAGATCATCTCCCCCTACATGAACAACCGGCGGAGAGACAACTCCCGATGGCCGTAGATCACATCCATTTCCCACAACTCTTCCACGGTAGGTGACTCGGAGGGTGGTCGAGGGAGTAAAGGGATCGATGACGTCTCCGACCACACGTCCATGTTCTAAAGGGCCTCTGATTACAGCATGTCTTCCCATAGTAATACTTTTTGCATTGACAAGTATGCCTACTTGAGCTTGAGCACACCATATATATATAGCCTTTTTTGACATAAAGAGACTGAAATCGCGGTCGTTCTAAAAGTGAAGGCTTTAAATGCATACAATACAACGCAGGTAAAAAAGATTGTAATTTGCACCGACCCTTTAAATATCCCAACACAAAATGTATTTTAACTTTCAAAATCTCTTATATTTTATTATCTATCAAATGAATATAAGATCTAATTATTTTTAAAATTAGAATTAAACTTTGTGATAATTTATGAAAAAATTGCATAATTAGCTTCCAACTTAGAAGTTATTTAAATGTTATATTTCTAAACTTACAAAATTGCAAGAATGACATCTAAAATTATACAATTGACAATTTGACACTATAATATTATGTTTTCCCATAAGTTGAAATATTTTTCCTTTAGCACGGATGATTCTCAAATTTCGTAAAATATACAAATAAGTCTCTTATTGTTTGAAAATTATATAAAATTGACTTTGAAGTTCGTGTATAAAAATATAAAATATTAACAGTATCGTTATATGATTAATAATAAACGATATTAATAACTTAAAATATCTTACTACAAATGTATATTTTTGCTCTATTTCGTATATCAGAGGTCATACTCTACAAATTCGGTTAATTTGAAGGACAGGTAAATGTCACCCGATAATTTAATGGAAAATTGTGGTTTACTAGAGAATGGACTAGTTGGCAGCCTAAGTTTAGGATCCAGTAATAAAATATATATTTTATAAATTTTTATTTGAAATAAAAAAGTATGATTGAGTAGTCATTTCAAAGATAAGAGCAAATGAGGATAATTTAAGCTTTCTATATTTAGAAAAATGTATTAAGGTACAAGGCACCTGTACAGCTGCTTTTAAGGTTTATTCTTTAGTTCCGCCGCATATCCATTCAACATACAAAATCATCATTTTCACTAAGGTTTTTCAGCTATGGACACCCGAAAACTTGTTTCTCTGTCTACGCGGACACTTACCATTTTAATCTTAATTTTTTTAGTTATTTACATTATTTTAGAGATGCCATTTATTTTTTAATTTTAGTTCATTTACATTGTTGTGGATAACTTAATTTAATTATTAGTAAAATAAATATATTCTAGATAAACATTGATGTCAAAATACTTAAATAAACATTGATTCCAACCCAATAATTTTTACCTTACGAATAAGATCATCTTGATTCAACAATAAATTTAGGATGAAAGAAATTAGGGTTGAGAAACTTGTATAGATAGAAACATTCTTCACTCCAGAGAGATAAATAGAAACTTAAAAATACATAAATAAATAATAAAATTAACCTAATATTTAAAGAGTATGAGATATAGAAATCTTAAAATACTTAAAAAAACAACAATTGACCTAATATTTAATGAGAGAAAGTTAGAAATTCTTTCTCCTCAAAGAAAATCACATCCTAAGAAAAAAAAGCACATGTATTTTTTAAAAAAATTAATTAATTTTATTGAAGAGGTAGATGTCCTGTCATAGTGCCAACGGTTGGAAATAGCATAAGGCTATTTCCGGTCATTTGAGCGTCCAAATTTAAGGTAACTTTTCTCCCGATAAGGCTGTAAACATTTAGGTCATTCTGTCTTTATTTTCTTTATCGGTTTAATATTTTAATGTCCTTTTATTCTTTGTTCTTTCTTAACATGAATTTACAATGTTTATTTTCAAATCTTTTAAGACTCCTAAATTATCCAACATATATTTGTATATTTTCTATTTCTATATATGTCATTCTTTTTAGGAATATTTATTTTATTCTATTTTAAAATAATTGATGATATTTAGATAACTTTAATTTCTATAAAAACTTGTATGTAGGTTGAAATTTTTTCTATTCACATTTAAAATAATATAATTTTTATATTAATGTGAATAAAATAACTATTACAAATTGTAAGTATCCCAACAAAATTGTATAATATATTGATTTCTGAAAAATGAAGTGGAGAGAGAAATGAGATTTCCCAACTAACATAATTGTGGATGAGCTAATAATGTCTATGTATGAAACAACGATGAGTCGTGTGATATGATGATCGCATCATGGTTTTATTTAGTACAAATCAAATATCAATATAAACTGTGTTTATTTGAATGCAAAAAACAACGATTTTATAGCAATAAATTTTTCCCAAATTTCACCAAAATGAACGTTCTAAAATTTCATTTTTACACTTATTAAATCATTGTGTGAATTCAAAATTAATTAAAAGTAAGAAGAAAAAAGTTATTATATGAAATCACGATATGTTTCAAACATATTTTATTATATAACGATTACTTATACGACAATTATCTTTTAGCATCACAATCTCAAAACACATTCAAAAAAATGTAAAAGGGGGGAAGTGGACTGTAAATTCTACGTTGAGACAAAATAAAACAAATTTCGAGGAGTTTGAATTTAGAACAGGCTTGTAATAGAACCCTAGAAGTTGACTGCAGCCTTAAAATATTTGTGTGTTTGATGTGTCAATTTGATAAATATTTAGACCTGGGAGTTTGATCCCACGGGATCACTGCTATCATATCCATATCACCCTTTATTTTATTGTTGATGAAAGTGACTGTTGAGCTTCTGCGTTTAAAACTCTCTTCTCCTCTACTCTACTTAGTCTTAGACATGGCTTCTGCTAAGCTTACTGAACACACACAGTCCCTACGAAAAGACGTTTCAAGCCAAAATCTGCAACAAATTTGCTGCTTCAATTGTTTTGAGTTAGTGATCAAAACGACATGATAAGCAAATAAATGTGTTGTTTTTGCAACAGTTTTGATGCTTCAGTTTTGTGGTGTAATGTCTGAATGATATGAATAACTTGTTCTTGGATGCACTTTTGATGATTTCATAATATGAACAAGAAGACAATATCAATGGCGTGAATGAGAGAAACCCTAGATTGGAACTTTTTAGGGAGATAACGTGTTCAATTTCTGATCACATACCAATCTGAAAAGGGCTACTTTTACTTAAATTGGATTTCATTAACTATTTACTAGTGGGCACATAAGACAAATTATATAACTATATTTCATAATATTAGAAAGAATAATCCTTTTTTCATTCATTGTTACCAATATGCCCATATTTGTATTAATACTACATAAATTGAACATTTTGAAATATAAATATTTTAAATTATAAAAGTAGTTGTATCGTGAGTAATCAATTTGAACTAATTTTTTCAACATTATTCATTTTTTTATGAAATATGTTATACAGATGTTCTATCCGTCCATTGAATCATGAATTTCTATACATATAGAAGTTTGATGGTGGTTTTTGCTTGGTCCATACTGATTTAGATAAGACTTAGGTGATAATATATATCGATCTATATTTCAAGTACTATCGAATACATTGAAGCAAATTTGAATTGAACCAAATGGTAGTGTTAAGAAAAATTTTGTGGGTCGTTTGTGTAAATAGAAATGCTATAGTTTATATGAGAAATGATATAATGAGTAAATGATTTGATGTATTTTAATTATAATCCACTTCTATTATGTAATGGGTTGCAAGGATAGTCTCGCAACCCATTGATCATTCATTTCCCCACAATACACTTGATGAAAGCCCGAAGCCAGGCATCCTGAAATGATGAAGGCCCAAGTTATTTTGGACTGACCAATGTTATAAAAGACGAATCTACAAGACCCAAGATCCAAAATTTGGTAGTAATTCGGCCCACTTGAGATAGCGAGGTTCGAAGGCCCGTTCAACTAAAGAAGCCCAAAGACCCATTTAATCGACAGGACCAAAGGTTATGATGACAGTGGCCTTGGAGTGCTTCGGGGATCGATCCAAAACAATTACAGCGAGCAGCAGACACACTTACATTTTCTGTCATGGGAAAACGACGTTGTCAGAGGAGGTTACAGAGCGTTTTCCATGCACAATTTCTCTCTATAAATACAAGGTGAAATTGCTAGCTCAAGAGGATCATTTTCACGCGTGCAGCCATATACTGTCGTCACTTTGACTCTCGTTTTTTTCCTTAATCATCTTCTTAGCATGTATTTCGTTGTAACCTTGAATGTTTTATTAATGAATTCGGCTAAGAGTATTCTTACTCTTAGCTATGTAGTTTTTTCCCTTTTCTCAGAGGTTTTCTATGTTAAATCGCTTGTTCAGTGCTTTATTTGCATTTTCATTATCGTTCTCTCAATCTAAACAAATCTCAAAACATGCTACGATAATCTCAGACATGTTGACTGTTAGTACTCAGGTCTTTTAGACCACAACAACACTATCACGAAAAATTGGTGATGGAAGTTTCTCTTATTGCCAAAATGGACAATCAGTTACAAGTTTGAAGCGGATCATAAAAGATGTGTTTGCAACTTTCAATAATTTGTAAAATGTTTTCTATTTCAAAATAATATGTTTTTGGGATTCGTGATGTCAACAAATCATGAATAAGAAGTATGAGAATAAATGATTTTAGAAAGAAAATGTATAGTTTTCTATTCAATTAGGGGTGAGCATGGATGGGCCTAACCGGCCCAATCCATATAAACGGGTCAATCCGTTAGTTGATCTATCAAATATTAGTGTATAGATTGAGCCGCGATATTCAATTCATAACTGTCAACTTGTTTAAATGAGTCAATTTTTTTTATTTTAGGAAAATTGAAGGTTTTTAGTTTAAATTTTTAAATTTAGAGTTTAAGTTATAACATGTTGACGGTTTGAGCCATATTTTTAGAGTCAATTCATAGTTAAGAAAAATTCTCAACCCGTTAGACCAACATGTACGAATTGATGAGTTCAACAGGTTTGATCCGTAACCCGTTGGACTGAGCTCATGGCCACCCCTAAAATCAAGTGGCACTTCTCATAATAATATGAGCAATGTTTTCATACCGGTTCGTTCCGGATCGGTACGGCCGATATACCGTCCGGTATAAAAAAAGTAATTTTTCAGGTCGATCCAAAAACCTCGGGTTCCGACCCGGAAACCCGATACCGTGTGGTACCGGCGATAAATACCGGAAGCACCCGGTTTTCAATGTATCAACCTGAAAACATTGAATATGAGTTATCCTAGAATTCAAAATATTTATTAAAATAAAAGAAAAAAACACTGTAAAAAGCTGATTACGCAAGAGTCGAATGGGACGGGCCGTAAGTTAACTCTTTAAGATGGGCTGGAAGGCTACAATGACAAAAAGCCCATGTTATTAATTTAGACTAATTGGAAAATTATTGTCCATATTATTACACATTTTCCTATTTTATAGTCAGGGATAAGATTTGCAAATAACACAAACTTATTTCTTATTCCAAAACACACATGCTCATACAGCCATGAACAGCCCCTTATTCAAAAGCAGCCCAGAAGATTAAACTTCATGTCTTAGTTTCTAAACAAGAACAAAGCGGAAGCTGCATTGCTCTTCACTCAAGTTGCATTGTCGTGGAAGCTCTCTGGCTCTCTGATACATTTCCTCCGATTGCCCTTCCCATCTCTGTCCCTGCTGTGCTTGCTGTGCTACTTGCCTTATTGCTTCACACTGGCATTGATCGTCGATGTTCCTGAGCTGCTCGCAGCATTCTCTCAGGTTCTTCTCTTTCCCTTGCCATTTAGTCTCCATCTCCTGTTCATCTTGGCCGAAGCGAACCCCACTCTCCCACATGTACCTCTCGCAGTTCTGGAACCGGCGTCCGTGAAGCTGCTGACGGCACTCCTCCCGACCTCGACTGGCGTCTTCATCGACGGATGTGGTGATGGTTGTGGTGTAGGAGCTTGCAGTAGCCACTGCGACGAGGGTCATTACTAGAAGAGCTGTAAGTGCAAGCTTGCGGGCCATTTTTGATTGAAGTATGTAGCTTGTGACTGATATTTGGTGGGGGAGAATGAGGGGCTTTATAAGGAAATTTCAGGGCTGCATGACGTTTACGTGTTTGATAGTAAAAACCAGGTGGATTCATTCTGAGTAGGAGAATGAGCATGGCGTTTTCCAGCTTCCACATCATTCATGTCTCAATTCACAGCCCAAATCGATTAATCGTGAAGGGTGATCGACTGGATTGAAATAATAATGGAAAACAATATTTTTTAGTAATTATGATACTCTAAAAATGTTTACAATGTACACCATCATTACAAATCCTTGATGCGAGCGTGTATATAAGATTCTCTAGATGAGATTTAATAATGTTTCTTCCTCACCCCACAAAACAAAGGCGTTAATTTTAATTTCGAGTCTGTCGCAGAGCGGAAAAGCGCTAAGGTAGGAGCTTTCTATATATGCCATTTTTGTCTAAGCGGAGGTGAGTTTTCAAAGTTTGTCGGAACCTCAAGGCCAAAGTGTCGTTGAAGATTTTGTAATGAGAATTCTTCATTACCCCCGGGTCAGTCCCCTTGGGAAAGATTTTGCTGGGGAATCATCCACTGTCTGTAGTAACTGGGGGAAGGTGAAATTCGCTCATGCTTCTCCTCGGCTGGTCACAAGTATGCGTTTTCTTTGGTTCTTCATGTTCTTGTTGATGGGTTTATGGAAATTTTTATGATTACCACTTTTTTCATTAATCTTATTTCATTATCGTCTCACAGGATCAGGAAGACCATCGATTCAGTGTGGGGTTAAGTTTCGCCCGTGCATTGATATACACAAGGTTGGATTTTGATTTGCCGCATTAGTTCTTGTTACTACCAATTTGTGTAAACTGGGTGCTTTTTATTCAACCATGGACGAAATGGGCAATGTCTACGGTATTCGATACGGATCAGGAAGCTTTAAAGATTTTAAGTTTGATGAAAGGGTCTTTGTAATTTATTTCAGGGTAAAGTGAAGCAGATTGTTGGATCCACTCTTGGAGATTCTAAATCGGAGGATTCAAATCTTATTACTAATTATGTGTCAGATCAAACAGCAGCAGAATATGCTAAAATGTATAAGAATGATGGACTTGCCGGTGGCCATGTAATTTTGCTTGGAACTGATCTCCCCAGCAAGTTGGCGGCACTTGAAGCATTACATGCTTTTCCTGGTATAACTATAGGTTTACTGTCTCTACACCATTTTTTTATATATCCATGGCTCATTCCTCAATCACAATTATTTAGGTGGCTTACAAATTGGAGGTGGTATCTGTCCCAGTAATGCCACGACTTACATAGACGAGGGAGCAAGTCATGTCATTGTTACATCAGTAAGCAAATTCTTTACTACCCAAAGCATTTATTAACTTGTAGTTGAATCAAATGCATTGACGGATTTTTTTTGGCATTAAGGGGAGGTTTTTTGCTTTCAGAGAGCATTTCCGTGACCTATTAGTTCATACGCTAATGATTTTGCATGTGTATCTTGATGTCAAAAGGCATATTTTTTTGAAGCTTATCTTGTTGATCTTTCTCTGAATAAGTGCAGTATGTATTCAGTAATGGACAAGTGGATTTTGAAAGGTTGAAGGAACTGGTCCATGTTGTGGGAAAACAGAGACTTGTATTGGATCTTAGTTGCCGAAAAAAGGTTCTTTTCGATCTAAATAAGTAAATAAACATCATATTTGCGTATATATTCACCATTGACTTGAAAAAGTTTATGTAGGGAACTAAATACGCTGTTGTCACAGATAGATGGCAGAATTTCACTGATGTTTATCTTGATCAAGAAGTGTTAGATTCTCTAGCCAGTTATGCTGATGAATTCCTAGTCCATGGCGTTGATGTTGAAGGAAAAAAGTAAGTTTTAACACGACAAGGGCTTATTATCTATGCTTGCGGGATTGATGATTTTATGTTCAGACAAAATAGAATGCGCATCTAAAACCCAGTATTACTTCATGGTTATATTAAAAAAAACAGCTTTTTTCCGTCACTCATTTTGCCCATTTAACTTGGAATTGAAGGTTGGGAATAGATGAAGAACTTGTTGCATTGCTCGGTAGATTCTCTCCGGTAAGTAAATTTTTTATTAAGATAAATATTTTTTTCATCTTCTATAGCGAAAACAAACAATTCAGTTAGTGTTTCATTGATCTTATCGAAGTGCTTGGTGCTGACTATTCATCGACATGTGATTTTCAAAGTTTTACTACATTATGCTTTGTAACTGTTCTTTTGTCAGACTCCCGTCTCTTCAACCTCCTCGTTTATATATTTATTCAGATTCCAGTAACGTATGCCGGTGGAGTAACCACAATGGCTGATTTAGAGACAATAAAAATTGCTGGACTTGGGAGGATAGATGTCACTGTAGGCAGTGCCTTGGACATTTTTGGGGGTAATTTGCCTTACAAGGATGTCGTTTCATGGCATTCTCTGGATATTTGATCTGTTTCTCAAAAGTCGAATATTGTATGCTTGATTATGGCATGCTATGTTTATTACCTTCGATTAAAGTGATTCCCGGCACTTATATTTTCTGATCCTTAATGAATTTTTAAAAAAGTTTTGTTACTATTTATCCATTTGATAACTTTGTTCTACATATTTATCGGTTTATCTACATGCATATCTGAGACGAATGAAAAAAATTCTGATACATATAACATAATTCTCTTTAATTCCAAAGGAAGAGATCTAAATTCTTGAGGCTTGAACCACAGCTATTTTTAGTCTGTTGTTCGGTATAGGTGATGTTATTTTTCCATGAGCTCTCATGAATGCCAATTCCCATTGACAAGTTAGTCGATTTCATTTCTTTTGCTGTTGCGTGTATTTTTCTGCTCTCTTTCAGATCCTCAATCGAACCAAAGTGTGTTCTTGGCGTTACATTTTCTGCAGAGGCATCAAAATTGATTGTTTTGAAGCCAGTCACGCCTCCCGGTGATTCTTCGCAGCCTTCATATGAGGTTAAGCACCTCTCCATTGAATTATGCTGCCAAAATTCCTTAAGTTCTTTCGTTCCTGAAAATGCAGAGTCGAGGCCTTGTGTCGAAGCAATTTGGCCTCCAGTTTTAGTTCCAAAGCTATGCGTCTCGAGAGTTTTCTGTGCTTTTTCAAGTACAGACTTCAAATATTTACTTTGAGCCTCTATCCTCAGCTGCAAGTGCCTTTGTACCTGAATCCGGGTAATTTTTTTATTATCCCAAGTATGATAGAAAATATGATAACTCCCATTCTTATCTTACTTCTAGCTGTTGATGTAAACATTTTTGCACTTCAATTTGCATCTTTATAGCATCACCTAAATGAAGATTTCTGACAAAATAAACTGTGACTCAGATCTCAACTCATAAAAAGCTTCGAGGGAATTAACGTTGTCTTAATACTTACTTTGTTGTGTTTTCTTGGCTTGTCTTGATAAAATTTGTCTCATAGGAGGCTATCAAAGCAAATTTTAATATGGTTAATTATCAGTTAGAAATACATGCTACAAAAAAGATGCACTTACCTGCTTTGCTGCTTGTATTATATGTTTGCCTCTTACTGAGCCTATATTTTTGAAGGTGACTCTTCAAGTGATATAATGTTAATCCTTTGATTCCCATAAGTTTTAATACCGATTTTGGTGTTGCTTCTGCAAATGTGTTAAAATGTATGATTTACAATACTCATAAACTTCATATAAATTTGCTTACTCTGTGTTCCTCCCAGATGATTCACTGCTTCTACAAATTGATGGTGTAGATCTTGTGTCCATTTCAATCTCGGCTTTGTATCCGTTGATGCAACAAGCCCTTGAAGAAACAAATGCCTTTGTGGGATCATTCTTTAGCCTTTGAATGGATCAGTATCATGTTAGCGAGATCACTTGATATTCTTCTCTGAGCTGCTGATCTTCATCTTCTTACAAGCCTTTTAAAAGGTAGTAAAAAAACAGTACTTGAGGCATAGAATCTTGAGAACAAGAGCATCAAAGCTATTGATTGACAAGGGAATCTTGTCCGTTTGTTTACTTCATTTATAGACCCTTCGTTTACTCATTCCCTTTCCATTTTGAGGTGGTAAAAGTATTCTCATCACTCACCCAAACTTTATTCCGTTTTGAATTAGATTAACCATAATCTAATTATCACGGCTTACTTATTCCCTAGTTATAATCTTCTCGGTGTGTCACGCATCCTACATCTACTCTAGAATGAGTACGTTTAACTTTCAAATTACATTAGTGTCATTGTCACTTTGTTAAGAGAAATAATATATACAAGTGATTTATGAATCATTGTACTTAATATATGACAGTACCTTGTTTATAGAGGATGGTACCTACACACTTGCATTTACCATGTTATGATAATGACTAATAAAGGAAATGATTCCGTTTAATTAAGAGTGATCGAATCAAATCACTAATTAAGGAAGATGCTCAATTTTTGGAAGGAATAATGTGAATTACCAAAATTGATGAAGATGATTTTTGAATAAATCAAGAATACATTAAATGATTAGATATTGTTTTCTTTTATAAATAATGTAATCGTTTTCATTATATATTATGTTGAATACGACTATTATGTCGGTTCTCATCAATAAAATTTATCTTCTCTATTTATCGTTTTTCATTATGGTATCATAACTCTTATTGCGTAATTGCTTATGAGATCCTACAAACTATTCAACCAATCTTCCACAAAAACTCATTTTTTCTCTACATCTCATATCCAGATTTATTTGCCCCGTTTTCACAAACCACAAAAAAAACCAACATTTTTTCATTATTGAGATTCAAAATCCGTAGCCATTTCTTTCATTTCATATTCCAAACTTTCTTCATTGAATCCCACAAAAATTAATCTCATTTTGCGTAATTGCTAATAAGATTTTACAAAATTCAACACCAAAGTTTCATTTTCTTGAAACAAACATCTCAAATCCGAACCCACAAAACCAAACACAAACCACAAAATTAGGAAATCAAACTTCTCCCACAAACCCAAATCGCACACCAATATCATTACTTCCTCAAACCAATCATACTTCAAACACTTGAATCAATCATATAATCATGAAGAAGTTTTTATTCTACAGCAAACTCCGCCTCCACCACGATCTCGTTTGAGGGAGGATAATAAAGGAAATGATTCCGTTCAATTAAGAGTGATCGAGTCAAATCACTAATCAAGAAAGATGCTCAATGTTTGGAAGGAATAATATGAATTATCAAAATTGATGAAGATGATTTTTGAATAAATCAAGAAAACATTAAATGTTTAAATATTGTTTTCTTCTATAAATAATATAATCGTTTTCATTTTGTATTATGTTAATACGATTATTATATCGGTTATCATTAATAAAATTTATCTTCTCCATTTATTGTTTTTCATCAAGGACAATGGAACAACTAAAGTGAAAAAGGAAAAATCCAACTACACGGGGAATGGTATATGAGAATAACAGCCCCTTTATTCTTTCTAACCCAAGGCCATTGAATATGGATTCTCTTGCATTTTAGTTTGTTTCTACGTTTGCTTAAGACAATGTTATGTAATTACTTCCTGATGCCTAATATTCTGAAACGGCAATTTTTCATTTTATTTTATTCATAAATGATGATAGCCTACTAGAATATGGGCTTTGTTATCATGGAGGCCCATTTAGAGAACAGTTGGGCCATAATCCTTAAATTTAAAGAGTTGTTTCTCGTTACTATTTGGTCGCTAGGGTTTTTGGTTCCTTCTGGCTGTGCTGAACTGCTAATCGCTCTCTATTGCCGCCGGATCCATGGTACGCTCAAGCATCACTTGATTATATACACTATTTGATTTCTTTTTTGCACATACTGCCGATCTGATTTATTGCTTGTTTTTGTATTTCCATGTTGATGGTTGAGTTGTCGGATTATTTTTGCGATTTACGTGTTGTGGATTTTGGGCATTGGACTTTGCTATCTTTATAAGATGTATATTCATGTTTCGGTTGAATTTAATTTTTTTGCGCTGGTTATGATTCCTGACGTTTTATGTGTGTTTGGGTTGTTTTTGTAGTCGAGGAGAAAGACCAGGGAGCCCAAGGAAGACAATGTTACTCTTGGACCAGCCACTAGGGATGGTGAATTAGTTTTTGGCGTGGCTCACATATTTGCATCTTTTAATGACACCTTCATTGTTAGTACTCAAACTATACTTCTGTCTACTCGCATTTTTATGATCGGCTATCACCCATTTTTGGCCTTGATTAACTGTGTTTTTTTAAGGAAATGTATTATGACATAGATGTATTTTGGTAGAGTTGTTCACCAGTTATACATCGTTCCATGAATCCGACCGGATACCTAGAAAAATGGCATTAGATAAAAAATATCAAGATATGGGCAATATTGATCTAAGATGTTGCATTAGCTACTGCATCTCCCGGTGCCTTGATTAACTGTATTGTTGTTTCTTTGCAGCATGTGACTGATTTATCTGGGAGGGAAACCATGGTTCGAATCACAGGCATGATTTTAAACTCACTTTTTTTACTTGTAATCGATTAGGTATCTTAGTGAGTTGTTGAATATCGGTACTTGATTTCGTACCACATTTGTTATACCAATTTCTGTTGAGGGGAGGATGAATTATTCGTCAAGTGGTAATATAAATATTCATTAGATTTTGCACTCTGTAATGTTTTTTGAAATAATATTCATTGGGATCCAGGTGGTATGAAGGTTAAAGCCGATAGGGATGAATCATCCCCATATGCTGCTATGCTTGCAGCACAAGATGTTTCACAACGATGCAAGGTTTCAATTCCTTTGCACATCCCATCTCATAAATTTATGTTCATCATTCCGTGACTTACATCAATTTAGAAGAAAATGGTTTGGTTTTAAATACATATACGTTTTTTACGAGTCATGAAATATGCAGGAATTGGGAATCAATGCCCTCCATATTAAACTCCGTGCCACCGGAGGTAACAAAACCAAGACACCTGGCCCTGGTGCTCAATCTGCACTACGAGCTCTCGCACGTTCTGGCATGAAAATTGGTCGTATTGGTACAAGCTCTTGATCTTGTTTTGTTTGTAAATGATGATACATAGAGCTGCTTATTGTATTCTTCGTTTATACAGAGGATGTGACTCCAATTCCCACTGACAGCACGAGAAGAAAGGGTGGTAGGAGAGGCAGGAGGCTGTAACTTTGCATTTGTCTTTGTAAGCTTTCAAGTTTTGTTCCATGCTGAACAGTGAACCTTGACCTATGGAATCTTATTTATTTTCGAATCCATTTGAACTTTCTATAACTTTTTAGCCGTCATAAATTTATCCAATTATGTATTCCCATTAGTCTCTGTAAAGGCGGATAAAGATGTATGGAAATATGTTTTTGTCCGCCCCAATTTCCTCCATGGAAATACTTAACCAAGGGTTTGAGTGCTATTTGTTTGCGGAAATACTCTTTCGCTATTATTTTTTATTTATTTTATATAATACATATTTAAAAAATTATTAATTATTGTTTTGATAATTTAAATTTAAAATTTGATTATTTTGAAATAATGATAATAAAACTAATTACGAAACAAATAAAACACACCGTTATATGATCAACACTCGTGATCAGAGAACTTTAAATAAATATTTTTAGTTAATATATTTTAATATTAATGTAATATAATATTAAATTATATAAGTTTTTAATATTTATGTTGAATTAAAAATATTAAAATTGAAATGTAATATTTAATGATAAATAAAATAATAAATAGATAAAATTGATGAGATATAAAGATAAAATAAAATTTGGAGATAGAATATGATGTAGATGAAAAAAAAAATATAATGATGTGGATGTGAGAGAATGATATATGTAGAGAGATTTATACGATAGAAATAGTTTTTGGTGCGGAGAATGTTACATATAGTCTTATCCTTCCAAGATTCTTCCATCCATTTTGACTTACAAGTTCACAAAAAATTTGTATAATTTAATGAATTATTTCTTAATGTTTTTGAAGAAAAAGATTGTTCTCATATTTTGTAATTTTTGTTAAAATTAGTTATCATAGTTTAATTTATGTGATAAAATTGATAATTTTGTATTTTGGTTGTCAAATTTGAGAAATGCTGGTATCATTTTGTCAAAATGATTAAACATGAGGACTTCGGTGTAAGGCCCCTGGGTGACAAAACACTTTAGGTGAATTCCAACATTTGTTATAGTTGATAACACAGTCAATTAAGTATGATTATTTGTCAACATTACGAGATATTTCTCAAGCAAAGATGCTAATGAAATTAAAAAATTAAGCGTTCTCATCTAGATGTATGATAGATGAGGAAGTTTATAATTATGAAAAAGTGAAATCGTGAAAACTAAATGATAGTCATTAGTGCAAATTTAATTTAAATCAGATAATATAATGAAAATAAGAAAACGTGTACCTATGTCAAACTAAAGTTTTGGGATCCAATTTACCCAATCAACAAAATTATTGGTCAAACAAATAATATTAAATAATACATGATGGGAAATATTTGATTGCAATCTCATAGAGAAGAGAGTTACATGTTGGGGAGAATAATATATTCTCTCTATTATTGCATGTAACCCTAAATGGCAGTATCAAGTGTGTCATAATATTCAGATATCCAACTGGATATTATACGAACTTCTTGTTTCCTCACATTTTTAAGCCATTTTGGATCTTCACCTGTAGAAAACCTCAAATCTACATGATGTGCACCTTCTTTCGCAACAATGGCAATCAAGCTCTTTGATATATCCTTCAGCACCCTAAATAATCAATTTACAGAGTCAAATCAATTGATTCAACATCAAGTAAAGAAAGAAACTAACCCTCCTCCACTCCAAGGATCCCTTAGCCCATTGAAGAAGATTATGTTACTTCCAAAGTTCTTCAGTACTCTATATATGTTCTGCAACAAATTCCCATCTTCATTTCATGTATTGTAGAGAAAATAATGTGCAAATAAGAGAATAATACATGTGCACCGAACTCTGTAGGAACCCAAGCAGGCCTAGGCTTAATACTGTATTTAAAACTACAGTATAGCTCTAGATCATTATAACTGTAGTTTGAAGCTGGGAAAATGCTCTCTTTAGTATTGCCGCCTGTTTGAAGAATCATCTCAGTACAAGCTTGCCATGTCCATCCCCCGAGCCCATGTGGGTCGGAGTCATCTACCATGTTGAAGCAGGTAGCTTTGCCTGAGTAATTGTAGTAGATATTAGCTGCTCTATACATTTTCTCAAATGTGTTGTTTCCTGTATTTGGATAATCTATTGCCTTGCACATCTAGATAAACTAAACTCAGTTTCATATATGGTATTGTACTGTTTCATTTTGTAATGTAAAAATGTACCTCTTTGACAGGGAAAGCAGGTAAAAGAGACATGAAGTTTGAGGGCGTTGGATAATCTGTCATTGCTGTGTATATAAATGCTTCTTGAAGCCAATTAATCACATAATCTCCGGTACTGCTAGAATTCCTGTTCATTTCACAGTTTTAATGAAATCCCTTCATATAAAAAGGTTGGTTCACAGTTACCTGCAAACTCTGAAAGAGTTTCTGAGAATTTCAGGGCCGCCTGGCTTTGATGATGTGTCTTCAATTTCTTGCCATGATCTTTTGATCACACTGTAGCAGCTCTCGCTTTCACTCTATTCAAAAAAGAATTGTGTGATTATGAAGGATAATTAGCGAGGAGGAAGAAGGATCTTGACCCTGAAATCTTGTGTGATGATGTCATTGAATTTGTAAGGAGAAGTGATGTTATCGAAATTCAGGATCGGTGCAGAAGACGACAAAGCGCCGACGGCGATGTGCGGATACTTCAATCTGAACCACGCAGCCAGCACTGGAACGAACGGAATTCATAAATAGTATCAATTCGAATTATCTCTAATAAATTGGAGTGCCGGAAAGAGAATAACGAGTCTTACTTCCGCCGTAGGATCCGCCGAGAACGACGACGGGGGAAGCGGTCGCCGTCAGATTCTTCTTTAGATCGAGAATCAGAGTTGCGTAATCCGCCATCGCCTGCGTAGCGGTTAAATAACCAAGCGTCGAAGAATTCGAATACGCTACTTGTTTGTTTCCTCCAAACGGCATCGATTTACCGTAGTATCTATGCTGCAATTCAAAGTTCAAAATCTATCACCGTCAGCTTACGCGGCGGCATAAACTTCCGAATTCGATTTCCAGAACCTACCTCGATGAATATAATCAGAGCTTTGAATATTGGCGCAGTTTCAAATACGAAACCAGTATTCTGCGCAAACCACTCGATATCCCCTTCGTTTCCGGTGTAGACAAATATCGGCGAATTGGCGGCTGCACCGCCCCAATAACTGTCATTGATCAAGTATCTCTGTTGAAAAGGCTGATAACTTATCGGATCGTAATCGAAGTGATCAAGAATCTGTGTGAAGAAATTCTCATTATAAAGTGAAGAAGCGTCGGCCGTAACGGCGATTCGAAGCTTATCGGAATTGATAAAGGTGGAAGGAAAAGCTGGTGGGGCTCCGGTTATGGCGTCCGTTAATGAAAACAGAGACAAAATTATGAAGCAGAGAATTGCCATTCCAATTCCCTAATGATCAACAATAAACGCTCGCTATAAAACCACTTCTAAAGTAATTTTTTTTGTGTTAAAAAAATAAGTTTATGAAAATTTGGGGTTTAGGTTATAATCCATTTAAAACTCTGAACCCAAAATCCAAATTTGAATCCTTTTGGTGCTTGAAGTGAGACTATTAAGTGAAAAAATAATGGAAAAATGTGATTGGTGATCTATGGGATAGGAATATATAATTAATGTACAAAAATAATGGATGGCAGGTGTGTTTCTCAACTACTATCCATAGCAGTCCATTTTTCAAATACTAGGCTTATAAAAGCGTGTCAATTGTATTCATAGTTTATTTTTTAGTTTTGAACTTTTTAATATTAAATATTTTAAACGATTTATTCATAATTTTTAAAAGTCTATCTAAAAAATTAAACTTCGCATAATTGAACTTTATGTATTTTAATACACATATAATTAGTTTTAAACCTTTTATTATGATTATTTGTAAACGATTTATTATAAATTTTTAAAAGTCTAACTAAAAGATTGGACTCTCTAACTCGCTATTGAATTTCTACACTTTGACATTTAGAGCACGCCGTAGAAATCAGGTTATGTTAGCATCCACATGGGTCTTTGCAATGCTTTGTTTTAATTAAGTAATTGGATTCTCCAATCATGGCTTGAAAAATACGCATATTGCCTTATTGATAATTGTTAAATTTCAAAAAAATAAATTTACGTAAGAAATATTTACCGATATAACATATAAGTTATGCTACACCAACTTTTCAATTTTCTTCACGCACCTATGTCGGATGGAGTTCGATTCTCTAACTCGCTATAACTCTTGACACAAAATCACGTCGTTTTGATTTTTTCTTTAATTATATTTTTATTCGTTAGAAAAATGATTTATATACATTCATGACTTTGTCATATAATCTATATATTTGTGAATTATTCATGCAAAGGAAAATAGACCGAAATATTGTTACTTTTGGAGAGATGATAAAATAGAAGAAGTATAATCATTTTTTATAAAATTGAATTCTCTTATATAATAAAATGATAAAATATTTATAATTTTAGATTTAACATTTAAATAAATATTTTTTTAGAAATTTATGCCATTCTCAACAAATTTAACATTATTTAATATTATTTTATTTAAAAATAATAATAGAATAAAAAATCTGACTCTTACAATATTGCGAGTCGAATTAAGTCAAGTCATATCGTACAGAATCGGTCTAACGAATCAGTGTTGTATTGCACATAAGGAGATGAAATTACACCGTAAAAAAGTTAACAAATAAATTATTATAAGAGGAACCATTTTAATTCAGAATTCTAATGTGAGACAAGGCTAGAAAGCTGGGGTACAACATACTCAATATGTTACACATTCAATTGTGTCTATAAAACCATGAATTTATAAGATTCAGATTACGATCTAACTATGAAAGATCTAATCAAATATTATACAATATATGCACCATATATTCTTTCCATATTTTTGACAATATCTTCCGTATCAAAATAATACTTCTCCTTCGACAATTTCGAATCCCAATAAACTCATCATAATAATTCAATTAATCTACATTAGTACCTTGGTACCCTTAGTCGATCAACTAAACCGAGTTCTTTTAGAGTAAGTGTAATTGATCTCTTAATCAATCATACTCGTGTGTTTTTGCTCTTGGTGCTCCGACTCGCGTGTTTTTATTTTCAAACTTGCGTGAACTAGCTCTTTGTGCTTCAACTGGCGTGTTTTTGCTTCAAAACTCGTGTGTTTTTTTTACTATTTGTGCTTCAGATCGCTTGTTTTTTCTCCAAATTGTGTGTTTTTTGCTATTTGTGCTCCAACTCATGTGTTTTCTCTTCCCACACCTGGACTTGTTGATCAAAACTTTATTTGTTGACGTGAACAAGTTCTTAACAGAAAAGATAGATTCGTGAACAACAAAGGCATCTACAGAAATTGCTCCATAATGAATGAAGATAAGACAATTCCCACATATTACTGCACAAAATTCAATCTTCAACTTTCATAGCTCACATTCCACACTCAACACTTCACATCCATATTTTGCGAGAAAAAAAGCAAAGAATAAAATTTACCTTGTGAAGTAAAGAGTGGTCTGTTGATAGAATTCCAACAGCCGAAGCAACTAGAAATTATAAAATATGCATACGGCTTGTGGGCATAAAACATATTGGAAAAATCACAATTTCCAATTATGGGGAAAACCCCAAATCGAGAAGCACTCGCTTCGAATAATTTAGGGTTACTCAAAATCCCCGCCCTAATAAATTCCGATTAGTCTTCTAGAAGTTTCCTGATTCGGGCTCTTACAAATTCCGCCCTAGCCTTGTGCCGTGCCTGCTGAGGAGCGACGTTGGAATATGAAAAGTGGGTTCCGATCGAGATGCAAGCAATTCCCGTTACCAAACAGCAGACCGATAAAGCTACTTGCGTCTTCGTAAGCGGGATCATCCTCCTCCCTCAATCTTTTCACGCTGAACCATTAATTATAAATAAATGGGATGGGCTTATTGCTAAGCCCATTACTAAATTCAAATAACAATATATGGGCCTAAAGCCCATTAAATATGAAAAAAATACAAGTATAATGAATATTTGTGTAAATATAAATAAAGTATGAATTTTAATTATGGCAGCAATGAAAGCTAAAGGACGAGAAATTGATTACAATGTTGCTTTTGAAAGCGGCATTCAATTAACATTTTGCAGAAATATTGAATTCATATCTCAACTCTTGCAATTCAATTTTCCCTCACGGCAGGGCAGCTGCCATTCGCAGCACCACCAAATATCTAATCTATTTATTGCATTTCACATTACACAACTCTTCAAATTCAATATTATTTAATATAATATAATTAAAGTAATCTAACTACTTATAATTATACCATTTTCTCAACTCTTGATTATCCAAACTGCAAGAAAAAAAGTTGATTTTACTTAATCCGCACGTGCAAACAAAAATAGTATATTCAGACACGTGACTTTTACTTTGTTAAGAAATAAAATACTAACACAAAATATGTATATTTATTTAGGTTTTAATTTCTGATAAATTTTGATTGGAACATTTTTGGGTATTAATTTTTTAATATAATAAGATTTTTTACTATTTTTTGTGATAATTGATGTATAAATCATTAAAATGTTAATTTAGAATTGAATATTTAAAATCAATATTTTTTATAAAATAAAGATTCCTAGTTAAATATTCGAAATATCTTTATTCAAATTTTGTAACATATTAATAAAACACTAAATTAACTCGATTGATAAAAACCCGACCCACCAAATTTCACAATTTCGACGAAATTCACTGAAACTTCCGAAATTTCGATTGAATTTAAAGCATTGATTTTTATTCATACTAGTTTATGCCATTTTGAAAATAAAAGAAAAAACTTGTTTAAGCTATTTTTGTGAGAAATAATACTTAGTCTTATGATAATTTCTATAAAAATAACAATCATTGTAAAACATGTAGTTCAATAATTGTTTGCCCACGGCCCCCCAACTTACGGGGTAGGTAAAGAACATATCCTCAAAGTTACAAAATTGCAAATATGATACATTTTTTGATAAAAAATATGTATTTATAGCCCTTCAAATTCAATTAAATGCAAATAAGACACCTCAAGTTTCCAATACCGTTTATGATTGACACTTTAATGAACTCGTAAATTTTTAATATTTCATGCATAATTGTCGAACATCAAAGGTTATTTTTGTATAATTTTTCAAACGGGTCCTATTTTCGACAATTGTGATGAGTTTTCAAACGGTTTTCAACTTACGGAAAACTGAGTGCTAAATGTCAAGGGTAAAAAACAAACGGTATTGATAACTTTAAGTGTCATTCTTGTAATTTCGTAAGTTAGAGGGTATGCCCTTTACACAGCTCGTAAGTTCGGGGTTAATTATGTAATTTTCTCAATTATTTTTCTATTAATTTTTTTTAAAAAAAGTTGTTATTGTGTTAGAATATGTGTCATCAATATCTAACTAAAAATTGTCTAATTTATAAATAGATGATGAAGTTAATTTACTTACCCATCATTAAATAACATTATAATTAATACGATGAATTATGGGGGGTTTCCGTCATTGTAATATTAGAAGCGGGAAACGGCGCCGTTTTACTTTAGCATAATCAGGATGCAATTATGTTATGTGCCTAATCGAAAGGGGAACATTAAATTTTGTTGGTGGTGTAAAGAAAAAAGCAAGTATTTTATTTGGCTTAATTAATTTTCACACGCCGCTCCCAATCCACTTCATATTTAATTACAAGTAAAGATACATGATCACGAGTCTTTGCATTCTATAATACAACCTCAACAACAATATTAACTCCAATAAAGATAACGCTAATTAATTAAATTGTCTATATGGTTGAAAATATAATTGTTTCACATTAAATTTGTGATAAATTTATATAGCAGAAGATGTATCTAAATAATGTCTTCAAGGATTTTACGATGTAATCTTAATTCAATTGTCTTTGTTGAAAATATAATTGTACTATATTAGATTGATTTATAAGAGAAAATATGTGTCATATTAAATAACTTATTCAAATGTTTTACGATATGATCTCATTTTTTTATACTATAAGAGTCATAATTTTGATTAGACTATAGTTTCGATTCACAAGTCAAACTTATTAGGTCTTTAAGACCTAAAAGTGTGTTGAAAATATAATCATCCCACAATAACTTATGCTATGTGTTTTGAAAACTATAATGCAATTTGAGAATGTGATTATAAATTAATAATGTATTCAGTGTTCTGTAATTGATAAATTGAATTGCAAAACAAGAATAATATTTTATATAAAATTGGATTTATCCAAATTAGACTTATCGTCGCCAGTATCTACATGACGAAAGAAATTATGTATGTTTATATTTGCACGTTAAAGATACATGAGAATGGACAACTTACAAATATGTCGAACGATATTGTAAATGTGAGATTATTGAAGATGAAAGAAAATATGATTTTTAGATGATATATTTATAATTTAAATAACGAGAATACATTTTAATTTCCAAATCCAGTCTCCTACCACATTCTGCATTCAAATAACAATTTAAAAATACATTCTGTTTATAATCAGAATGTAAATGCTGTAGTACTCTGTAAAAACTGTAATAATGCATTCTAACATCAAAATGCATTTTGAGAATGCATACAAAAGATAATCTTAGTGATAAAATTTGGATTGGTTTATAAGAAAAAAGAGTATGATTTGTTCAAAATGAGTGATCTTCTTCACTTATATACTTTATCTGTATGCAGCTAGGTTGCCTAGAAACTTCATTTTTTTTAAAAAAAAGAGTTTTTGTTACACATAAGAAACGTTCCCCTTTCATTGTTATTAAAACGTTTTCAATCAAAGAATTAAATTTATTTTCAGGAGAATTACTTTTATAATATAATTAAATATTCATGTTATAATGTTTTTATTTCATATAGAAGAATAGAACGATGGGGAATGCAATTTCATATAATTACACAAGGTAAATTTATATGATACATATATAATTATGTTTTGTTATTTTTCATTAGATTAAGTTTCATCATTTGAAACTTTTAATCCGTCGTTCTTCGTTTCATGCATTTCTACGTTTCACGTTTCCAACAACGGAGAGACGAATTAGTAGAATGTTATAATTTTGACCAAACTCTCCTAAGACTTTGCCAAAAGACGAATTAGTAGAATGGTTAAGAAAGGGGAAGTAATGCAAGTAAAATAACATAAATAAAAAATAGTGGTACTAGATGGCAATGAATGAGGGGCTTCCTTGTGCACAGTTGTGTGTAAATGCAAAATTCACTACACATTTCCCTTTACTGCAACAATTCAAAGAGTTTTTTTTCCAAAATCAATACAATTTCCTTCCCTGCAATTAACAACAATTCAATTCCACTGTATCTATACCTATCTCATTATTTCATTACTCTTTAAACCCAACTCGCCCTATCTCTCCTCTACTCATTACTATTTAGTATTTACACACCTCCTCCTCCATTATATATATCATCCCCCTTCAACCTCCACAAACCAGAGCTTCTCAACCCCTTGTTAATGGTGCTTAGATACACTATCTAAACTCCCTTTTCCTTTATAATCAACTTCAGGTATCTCATGATTATGCTTCATCTTATTTCTTATTGCTAACTGCTATGTTTAACTGTTTCAGTAAAGAATATGAGTCGAAGAAACGTACCTAAGCTTGATTTGAAGCTGAATTTGTCGCCTCCAAGGGCTAGGCAGAATAGTAGGGAGGAGTCACCGAGCCGATCGACGACTGTGTCACCATCATCGACGCTGAGCTCTTGTTTGTCGTCGGAGATTAATACAGGGGAGGAGTTGGAGAGGTACTCAACGAGCCCAGAGGCAACTTCGATGATGCTTGTGGGATGTCCGAGATGCCTTATGTATGTGATGTTATCAGAGGAAGATCCAAGATGCCCAAAATGTAAGAGCACTGTTTTGCTTGATGTTATTAGTGATACGGCAACCGGAGCTGCAGTCACTGCAAAAAGCAGGAGGTCAAAGAAGAGTTAAGGTTCAGAGAATTATGACAGACCAACAACTACTATTTAATTATTAGGTAACATTGCATCAAAAAAAACAAGAATTTCTACTAGTCGGATTTATAAGTAGCACTATTGATGCTCCATTTCTAACAAGAGTATCCATGTTCTATACAAGAAAAAAAAAGTGGAGTGGAGCCTTAATAGTACTACCTTCTTTTACTCTTTCTCCTGTATAAGTCCTTAGTGACTGCCTTGTATGCAGAAGAAATATTTTCATCTGTTATTTTCAGTCTTCCAATCAGGTGATGCCACATCTACAAATCAAAACATGGCAAAAAAATGTATATACCTACCGAAAACCACATAAAATTAATACCTAAGCTAGTTTCAAATAAAGCACAAGCATAGGGATTTCTCTCTCAGTTTGGGTTAACTTAATCTGGATTATAACACATGATAAGATACCAAATTAGCTGAGTATTGTAAGGGTTTTGTTGGTAAAGTGAACTAATATCTTTTTGAAGATTAGCTAATAAATGTATGCTCAAGTAGTTCCAGGTCGTCATTACAATTAAGCAAAGAAATCAATGAAATGATGTCACACCTGAACAACCATGCATGTGATGTAATTAAGAGATCATGCATTTGTATACAAATTAACAAAGGATAAGGACAATATTGTAAATAGACATTGAGTTCGAGGGTAGTTCTATCATTGAAAAGGAGTGGAACTGTAGTCTGTATTAGATTGAAAGGCTATTTAAAACAAATAAATGCAAAGAGTTATTGAGACAGTTGTGAATAATGAGGCTTTATGTCAAATAATAAATACAAATTTAGTTCACATGCATATACAATTCCCCATTGTTCATGCTTTAATAGTCTAAAGATCATCTTCATATACTACATTTTATTATAACGGTCGCATTACCTACCCCATTCATTTCGCCTTCACCATTTCATGCTAAATTTGAAACTTCTAACGCTAACGGATAGCATATAATAAACACATGATAATAAAGTAAAACGATGTTTTTCACCTAATATTATAAAGATAGACTAGGCCCATATTAAGTTATGTCCTAAAAGAGTATACCAGGAAGGAGACAAAGTTGTAAAGCAAGAATCTACCAACACTAAAGTAAAATGATATGTGCAAACAACTTGATATGACCATCAAAATGTACCTTTTTCTCCATAGATTGACATCCGAGAATGCTCGTGGCGGCTCATCTTCTCGAAGCCTAGATTACATGAAATGAAATTATAATAAGAGCAGTGACAAAAGTAGAGTATTAAATTTCAAGGAAAAGTTTTCAAATTTAATTTACATATTGAAACCAAGTATAAATGACATTCGTCCGTTGAGATTTCAAAATTTGCAGAAATAATGTATACAAGGCAGACAAGCATGTCGCTACAGCATCAATAATTAACATGATTTATGGGTCACAGTCCCGAACTTTTATTCTGCTGGACGAGAGAGATAAATTCTGGTATAAGCATCAAGTTGATTTGAAATATCAGTAGCATTACAACTGAGGCATTTACTACCTATACCTACATCGATGTCAAGATAACTGTGTGACAACTGTGTTCCAGGACATATAGCATCTGAACAAAGGAAATCATAATCACACAGTATCAATCAAGTGGTGTATTGTAAATTCACAGGCTGAAGATAAAGGTAAACACATATCAGAATGTTATAAGAGAAGGTGTTAACCGTGTGAGATCAGAGTGCATTGTAATTTCAAGTGAATTAATCATATTCAAAAGAAAATTGCGAGTGGCAACAATTCCCTGGGGAAAGATAAACCACTGCAATTGTAGTGCCTATCTCATGCTCCAAATTTCTACCTAAAATGAATTAATAAATCATTCTATTGATTCCATGCAGATTGCCTATGCAAACCATTTCAAATACGGATCAAGTTAACTAGATTTACATCCCATGACAGTAAAAAAATTGCCCTCTTTAGCAGCTCTTACCATTTTCCTTCTATGGAAAATAAATGGAAATAAAAGCATCCAAGTTCAGACTAAAGCAGTTCAAACTTCTATCCCTTTAATTCATCAACCAATTCAAACTTTGATTTATGCAAGTCTCCAAAACAGTTCTCTCCATCACAATTTGCTATAGCAATCAATGGATGGATATTGGCTTCAGCATTTTACGTACTGCAATTTTTACTGTTATTAATTCGTCCTTCATCTGTACCCTACATTGTAACATATTTACATAATATCGACCAATGCAAGATATCATGTTTACCAGGCGTAGTACACCGTAAAAACAAGAAAAATAAACTTGCCAACAGTTTCACATAATCTCAGACTCGAAAAAAACACTGCCATACAAACTTAAAGGCTAAACATGCGTAAGCAATAGGAAAGGGCACCACTACATGATAATTAAGCGGGTAGTTTGACAGCATATTAAAAAATTCATAGTAAAACAAAGAAAACTATTGGACTATGAACCAAACAAAACCAGACATTGACGGAATCTAATTTAAGCATATGCCAGTAAACTGATTCAGAAAAGAAATCAAGATAAACGATCACTTTGCAGTCTAATCCAGAAATATCCATACAAGTTATAAAAAATTGTATAAAAAGATGACATTACAAAAAAACTTCCCATCGGTGATGAAATGACAACGATTTCTGATGCAAATTTTTTTACCGTTGAAATGCAGAACTCTCAGTGTCTTCTATCGCAAAAGGTAGCCGCTCTCGTTCGGAATATGACCTTCGTTTTGGGGACCCTTAAGATTTCGATGTAGCTAAAAACGTAAACATCCAATTTACCCATTTTAAATGGATTAAGTATCCAACTTCATACGCAGGCTTCGGCCCAAAGCAGATTTCTTAAAATACAAGTGGAGTTGGTTCTATTGCAAATTACAAGGAAAAAAAGTTACTCTTGTTGGGGTGATTCAGGGGGGCCTGTAGCTATTGGCATGCCGTTGTATCTTGAAGTGGATCTTGGTTTTGCGTANTGCTGGGCCAGTTTAAATAATCAAAACGAAGTCTCACAGCCCAATTACACCTTTAGGAAGACCGGCCCGATGTTCAACACGTAGGACCGAAGATAACCTTAGTAAAAATAAGCGTTATCTGCCAGCTGGCCCCGTGGTTCGGTCCGAACGGTTACAGAACGGTTACAGGCTCACGCGTTCCACGCTTCGGGCCCTGTCACGTTTATCATGCTTCGGGCCCGATCACGCAGACCACGCATCGGTCCCAGCCTCGTTTTACATCCTGCGATAACAACCTCTAACAAACTTGTCAGAGGCGGTTACAGGACGTGGATTACACTCGCCGGCAACTCTATAAATACAGGGCAAGACGAAGGAAAAGACAGGACCCTTTGGATGCAGAAGAACAGGCTGTTACGCTGCCCAGATTCTTACTGCTTTCTAGACTCAGTCATTTTCATTAGCCTGTGTGTGTAAACTTCTCTTATTTTTATTAGTGAGCAGATCAAGAGCACAGTCGGCTCTTGGTCGAGTGGTTTTCACCCCATTTTACGGGGTTTCCACTATAAACTGCTGTGTCTTTACTTTGATTTCAGTTTTTACTCGCTCTCCACATTTTTTATAAATCAGAATCGAGTTCGTTGATTGAACGAACCGGACGACTGTTGGTACCCCCTAAAAAGGGACCATAACACTTTAATATGTTTGGTATTACTCGAATCATAATTCGATCAATTTTTGTCACCTAAGCCCGAAATGCTTTTCTACCATAGTTTTTTCTGTCTAAACGTATACGGACCAACCCGAAACCCCCTCTTGAACTTTGACACAATGTAGAAATTCATGATTAAATGAGCCGGAGAGTATCGTGTAGCCTAATTTATAAGAGAAGTCAATTATATTGAAAGAGTATGTCAAATCAATTATTCATGATATCACACCCCTATAAACTAAAACATTTATATTTCCACAATCGATATGAGATAATATTTCAATATTTTCAACTTAGTATAGTTTCAAATCGATATACCACCCGTTATAAATTTATTTTTTTATTTTTACACAAATAACATGGATTCCAACCTTAAAAACTAAACCGATAAAATATTAATATGGTGTGGTTTTTATCTTAACGGAATATACACATTCAAATGAAAACATGTGAATTAAGCTATGTTTTCAAACCGCGGTTGAACCGCCCGATTCGAACTGAACTGCTCTAGTTTTGCAATTTTTTTTTTGAGCTGATACGATATTTAAATATTATTTTATTATATATTTTTCAATATTTTTTCTCTATTTCAATTTTAATTATTTATGTATATTTGTAATATATAAAATAATATCAATTATTTCTTACAAAATTCGTATAAATTTGTTTCATTTTTCATATATTGATAAAATTATATCTTATATTTACATTATAAAGTAATACAATAATTTATTAATCTTATGAAAATTATGATATAATTAAATCTTTTCAAAGTTTTTACGATTCAAACCGATTCGAACCACGGTTTGAATCGGTTCTTAGTAAAACAGATATTTTTCGATTCGATAAAAATGACAGGTGTATGAATTAATTAATGGTTCTACTTTTTTGCAGTTAGGGTTGCGGAAGACATGAATGACGTGGATGATTATCGTCCGTTAACTTTGTTCCACTCGAATTACTGCACACCGCAATTTAATATTTTTATTACCACAGACAATGATTGCTCTTTCTTCTTGTCCTTGTGAAGAGAAAGACCATTCGTACAACTCTGTTTTTCTACTCTTTACGTAACATCGGTGAACCATTTATATCAATGATAATATTTTGTTAATTTTTTCATTTATGAGTATATATTTAATTTTTGAAAAGTAAATATATTCATTGGGTTAAATGATAATTTGTTTAAGAATTATATTATAATTATTAATATGATATAGTTAAATTTCTAATACATTTATTCTTAAATAAGTATATGTTTTTTAATAAATAGTTTGATTTAAATATTTCTAATATATTACTAATATATTTCACTAATATATTATTAGTAAAATATTTAAATGTATTTAATGGTTCGAACTCAGTGAGTAGCTCTCGTGTCCATCTTCAAACCCATTTTTAAAACATAACGAATTACACATTGATTAATGTGAAATTATAAATAATCATAAAATGATTTGTTTGGTCCAAAGTTTAGCGATTTTGAAAATTTTAGTTCGTAAACTTTAATATGACATCCGTAGTGCTCATAGTTTCAATGTTTTACAAAAATAATCCTAAAAATTTTCAAATTTGACAAATTTGGTACGCATGACAAAACTAATCCCCACATACATCAAACTTTAAGTATTTAATTTGTCAAATTTTACGAAATATTAAGACCAATTTTGCTAAAAACTCAAAGTTTGAGAACTAGCTTTGCTATTCTAAACTTTGAAGATTATATTTACCAAAATTAAGAAATTTTAAAGATCAAATTTATTAAATCATATAAATTTTGGGGATCTAATATATCATCCGCCTTAGAAATAATATATTCTTTTAATATACAATGAATAATGAATAATATCATAAATAATTTACTTCTATTATGGATTGATTTTTTGTCAATTTATTTCGCTCTTCATTTCTCATTTTCTAGTGCACCATTGAATGAATGTTCATTCAAGTACTTCAAACTCTTAATCTTTACTCATTCCAAGGATCTTACATATATTACATTTCCACAATCGATCAGAGAGTGAAGTTGCGCATAAGAGAAAGTAGATCACGTCATAACAAATTTGAAACAAATCAATTATAATGGTTTACAATTTCTAAAATATTTCATATTTCAATATCATATACTCACACTCTTTTTTTCCCTCTAAACTATTGAATTTATTTCACATTGCTTTTAAAGTGAAAAACCTTACATGAAACGGTAATATTGATCGGACGATTGTAATGAGTTTATTTGATAACGGTCAGATTAGATTTTGATGGAGATTTGATATTGTCAAAGAGAAAAGATTAATTCCTTAACTAACCACTTAAATAAGATCTTAATTGAATGGAGTGTTGGGAAATAGAGAAGATTTGAGTTTTTACACATGGAAATTTTTAAAATATTGAGTAAAATAGTTGTGTTCTCTTATCTAAGAAATCGTTACATCTCAGAGTTAGAGCCCCCACGCTGTCAGCAGAATTTGGATATTCAACCAGAACCAGTACCAGTACCAGTACATAATCTCTTCCGCGTAATTTATGCATGCACTCCGGATAAGATAGAGTCCCTACTGCATCATTGTTGCCAACAAATAAAGTCATTATGTTAACTATGATTATTAATTTGATCTCCATAATTAATAATTCTTATGATGATGATAATTGTGATATTCAAAGTATAGATGGAATCGGTCAATATGTTCTATAAATTTTAGCAAAAAAATCTCTAAAATATTGTATGGATGTGCTCCCCAACCTGGTAGAGGGAGCAAGAACTTGCTTGTTAAGTGACTACTACGGACACGACACGATTGTCTCCAAAAGTTTTCAAATTTGGCAAATGAGATCATCGACCAAAATCAAATTTTGTGACCGACTTTAACACTTTTGATATTTGATTTGTCAAATGTTATAAAATTGAAGGATCAAATTTGGTAAAATCTTAACATTGGGGATAAAAATGATACTTAAAAATTATGTTGATCAAATTTGCAAAAACTATGAAAGTTTTATTACTAAAAACATCATTTTTTTCTTATTGTAATATTTTATTGTATTGTAGAACTCACCGTTTGTAATAAAATTAAAAACCAATTATCATTTATTATTTATTATTTATTATTTATCATTTATCATTTATACTGACCCAACACAACTCATACGATTGAATGTGAGTGTAATAATTTGAAAACCACAAAGCAAGACCCGGGGCAGGTATATATTTATTTTCTCAAGCAATAATTGTTGTGCCTTTAATTTTGAAAAATCAATCTTTATGGAAATGGCAGGGGTAGGGCAGTATGTATAAAAAAACTATACTATTATCGCAAGAGTATGATGACATTTCATTTATACTCATGGGACCTTTAATTAATGTAGACAAAGATTCCCTTCAATTTCTATATTTTTAAATCTAATGGGTATTAATAAGATATAAATATAATATATATTAAGGCTACCTAGAAGGGCGGACAAATACGATTTTGTCCTTACAGTTACATAGGCGCAGATGTGATACCATGTAAATACGGTAGGCGGACAAGGGTTTGGGAACACATTATCCGTGGAAATGATTTTTTTTAATATTTAATTATATAATTATATTATATAATCAATTAAATATTATATATTATTTAAATATTATAATTTTAAATATAATAATGTTAAAAATGTTGCATATTAGATTAATTTCGTAATTTATATTAGTAAATTGTTTCAGATTTGATATTTCGAAAAAAATAACAATTTGAAATATGAAATTATAAAAAAGAAACTGAAATTCAAATGAAATAGTTAAAAGTATTAAATTAAATGTAATATTTAATAAGAAATTGAATAATATATAGATAAAATTGATGAGATAAAAAGATAAAATTAAATTTGGAGAGATAAGATGATATGGATAAAAGAGAAATAAAAAATGAAGTGGATGACTGACATTTTTTAGAAGTGGAAAAAGAATATAATGTTGATGTGAGAGAATGATGATGTGTAAATAGATTTATACGGTAGAAATGATTTTGGACGCAGAAAACATTACATGTAGTCTAATATATTTTGAATTTAAAAAATAAAATAATATATTCCAAATGGACACGGTTTTAAAATGTTAAACCAACTTCAATGTTTGCTCCAATATATATTCAAACAACAAACAAAATCGAAAAAAAATTGAACGGTTCATAAACATGCGAAATTAAGTATTTAATTTCTTTATTTTGACAATTTTAATCGTTAAATTTTTATTATTGTGCCATTATAATACCCAAAATAGAAGATGTCAAAATTGGCTCTCATACTTTGTATGTATTAGTAAAATTTAGTTTGCATTACATAATCAATAATATTTTTATATCTTAATTGAATTTCGACCCGAAAACACGCTATCGAGTGATATCGATATCGTTGTATTTTTGCCGTACCACCAGCATTACAAACGGTATAAAAACATTTATAATCTATTCCTAAAGTTTTCAATTTAGTAATTGAGATATTCCTCAAAAATTAAATTAGGAAGACTCATATTGTTTACTTTAGAAATTTATGAAAATGTTAAATTTTGACTAAATATGCCATTAAAAAACTTGATCAAATTCGTTGAAATTGTCATTTTCTATTTAAAATATAATTATATAGTTCATAATAAAATAATTGGTCCATGAATGAGTTTGTACTGGGAATATGATATATTTCATATTTTAATGTAAAGAATAAAAATTGTAGATATTTAATAGGGTAACAATGATTAAGCTATGACATCGAATGTTAGAGTAGCTAGGGGGCTATTTCAATCCCATCATTGTCTCAGACCTTTTACTTTCACATTTATTAACATTTTATTAAAAATAAATTACATATTTATTAATTACTCTTTATTCATTTAATGACCTCAGTAATAATTCACCCACGTGTCAACTTGGAGGACCAGCCTTTGTTCATGTTTGGTCCCCTATTAAGACGCTTCTTAACAAGTTCTTACTCGTCTTGTTTACCTTCATTTTTATCACACGTGTCATTATTTTTTCATTATCCAACAAATATAATTATAATAAATAAATGGAAAATTTAATTACAGAGCATATTAAATAAAGTGACCTTCATTATTAATGAAGACAGCAATAATTTTCTAGATCTGGCAACTTTTTAGAACATGGCTACGTAACATTTAAGACAATTAATTTGCCTGACATGAAATTACCCTCCATTATCATAACTTAAAACCCCATGTTCTTTAATTTAGTTTTTGTGATATATTTATTTTATAAAAAAACTTTAATATTTCATATTTTTACTCTAAAACATCGAACCATTACAATTGAGTGCCAATTTTTTAAATATTTCGATTACTTTATTAACACAAATTAACTATACAAGTTAGTCCAATTGTTTAATTTAGTTTCTTAAAATTATATTTAAAAAGAGAAAATGACACCACCAAACATTGTCAGTTTTTTTTATAAAATTTATCAATATAATTTGTAATAATCTCAAATATTTTAAGTTTTAGTAAATTTGATCATTTAGATTTGCAATATTTGATATATCATATTTTTCAAAATGATAAAATCGTTCTCTAGAATTTGATTTTGGCCAAAAAACTCATTTGTGGAAATTAAAAACTTTGGAAACAAAATATATAATATATACTAAGCTTTGAAAACTAATTTTATCAAAACATAGAAAATATAAGAATTATTTTGACATATTCATATTATGATATTAAAATTGTCATCATCAAAATTTGGGGATTAAAATTGCAAAAAACAAAAGAACAAATTTGAGTCTCATCCGTTTAAAAAACTGAAATAGAAAATCATGGAGATAAGCGTAGAAAGTAATTATTTGTTAAAACAATTATTATTACTTTTATTAAACATCTACAAAAGTTAAGATTAAATTATTAACCTATTAATATTTGATAATTACCAGTATACTACAACAAAACATAACAACACAAATTTTCAATAGTAATTTCATAGTAGTCCTGATAAATGATTTCAAATTTTCACTGCATTTTTGGCGACAATTTTGTGGAATATTACAAGTCACGTGCCAAAAATACGGTGAAAATCAGAATAATCCGTAATTAATCTAAAAGGATACCATAAAAGACCTAATTTGAGATTAATGTACGTCGTTTTTCTACTGGTCCACGACATACATCATCGATCTTGTAAATTTCATTGCAGGGTAGAAAAACGAAAATCCACACAGAGATTAGTAGCCACGTGCAACCCAAATACCATGCAAATTCGGACTCGGGTCACCGTACAAGGATCCGGTATGTGCTCCATTCCAGATCTCTGTGAAAGCTCGAACGATGATTCCATGGTAGTAAGGTGAATTTAGCTCCAAGAAGCAGTTGAGAAGCTCCTTAAGATCTTCTTTTGAGTAAATCTCCCTTTCTAGAATCATCTGAAGCATCGATTGCCTGAAATCGATGTACGGATCGTTGGATTCTTTCTCAACAGCTACACTTGCGCCGCCGATTTTACCGAAGCCGCGGACGGTTCTCAGGCTATGAACATCCGATTCAGCGTCCGACCGCGGCGGAGTGTCAACGGTCGATGTGAATGTAGTCGCGGTTGCGTTGTCCCATGAGGTTGAGTATGTGAAGTTGTTGCGACGGCAAGGGCGGGAATGCGTTGCTCTCTGCCGCGGCCGAGGCTGGAAAACCGACGAGATTTTCGGTCGGCGGCAACTGCTCCCGCATCCGAAGGTCGCGCTTAGAGTTTCGAGAATGCAATTCTTCTTGCTTCCTGATGACATTTTCTCCTCGTCCGACCACCACCACCGCAGGAAAAGAACGTTATTTGGCTGTGAAAAAATTTCAAGTGAGATTTGCCGAAGGAGTCGGGTTCTGTCGGCCTTTAAATCGTTGAAGTTTGGTTTGAAGGGCCTGCTTGATTTGAAATTGACAGCCCAAGTAGTTAAGAGTTTCCATCACTATTTGACCTTGGTGTATTTTGCTATGTTTTAAAATCCGTAAACCTTCCAATTCATGTAAATCGATTTGAATCGTTATTTAAATTGTATTGAAAAATATATATTTTAAAATATCACTTAATTTGAACTGAATTGAAAAATCTCCAGGTAACTAAAAAATTCGAAAAGTTGTTCAATGACGATTTTAAAACACAGGTTTTGAATGACAAGACATATTCATAATTTTTTAGTTTTGATAATTTTGGTTCATACACTTTATTAATTGTGATAATTTTTATAATTGAAATATCAAAAGGATAAAATCGAGTATTATATTTTATAATTTTTTGTAAAATTAATCCACAAAGTTTTGAGTAGATAATATAATTGATTTACGTGAAATTTTGAGATTTATTTGCCAAAATGTTTTCATACTTGTCTAGATTTCATTTCAATATTAATCGATATGATTGATACGATTGGTATACATGCATATATTAAAATTAATATTATTATATATATATATATATATTTAAAATAAAATTTATCTTATTAAAAATAATACAAAAAAATTAGATATGACTCCAAAACCTGATATCTAGTGGTAACGAAAAAGTAGCGATATTGCCTACGGGCCAGTGTATTGTAACTATACAAAACGGTATGATCACATTGATTTTCTACCTGTTATTATTTTATATATAATAAATAATAACAATATTTATTACTTAATATTCAGATATGTTTGGGAGAATTTGCAAAATAGCCACCTGCAAAAATGTTATTGGCAAAATAGCATGTTTTGATAAAGATTTTACAAAATAGAATGTTTTCATAAAGTATTTGCTAAATAGCCTACGTTTATATATTTTAATAAAACTAAATCAAATAATTTATATTATATATATATATATATTAATTAAAAATATATAATAAATTAAATTAAAATATAATAATATTAATAAAATATTANATATCTTGATTAATGCTTTGAGCTGTGGAAAGAAACTTGATCCGACTTCTTCAAATACTAGTATATGCTTACTTTGTGAATATTATTATGTGTGGGTATCTCTATAAATTGTGACAAACTTTTACTAGCAAGAATATCACAATTACATCTCTCCGTGTCCAGAGTCCACTCTACTGCTAAGGTTTGAGTTATTGTTATTGATTAAAAGGTAGCTTCTTTTAAATGTCACCAACGTGTATGGTGGGTATCTTTACATGGATTTGCTTTCTATAAACAATGACTAGCGTCTGTGCTTTAAAAAACGAGTCCATTTTACTCATAATTAGTTTGCGTGGAATGGAGTTTGGAACATTTATAACTTCTTTATTTGTGAATTAGATTATCTTTTAGTGGTAGTATGCAGTTCAAAACTTTGACTGTAAGTTGCGAAGGGTACTTTATTGTATTCTTTGTGGTGCCTCTACCAATGTTGATTTTCATTTTTTCATCAAGATTGTCCCCTACTTTTAGATGTATTCACAATGCTTCTTCTTATCTAGAGTTTGCATAAATTGAGACCATTAAATTCCCCCCCTCTTACGAGATATCTCATAGGTAGATGAATTTGGTAAACCTTTTTTCAGTTCTCTCCCTCTAACCCTTTCAGTGAGTGGAATTGCTAATCAAGTTTGTTTTTACAGGAGATAGGGTTGTCTGATTTTCTTTAAACTGCTGATCTTTTGTTTTTTATTAGGAAGATAAGGTTTGTATTTATTCTCATTTTTTTAATAAGATTGTCCAGAATGCTTCTTCTCTATAAACTTTGCAGAAGTTGAGAGAGCTTCCAAGGTATTTCATAGGTAGATAAATTTGATAATCATTTTTTTCAGTTCATTCACTCTTACACTTTGAGAAGTGAATGGAATTGTTGATCTTCTTGTTGGTTTTTACAGAAAGATAGAGTTGTCTGATATTCTTGAAACAACTGATCTTCTTACTGATTTTATATGGATAAGGACGGCAATGATTCTCATTTTTTTTCATCAAGATTGCTCTACTATTTTTAGATGTATCCAGAATGTTTCTTACATCCAAACTTCGCAAAAATTGAGGCTGTCGAAGCCCCCGCCTCTTCCTAGATATCTCATAGGTAGATGAATTTGGTAAGAATTTTATTCATTTCTCTTCCTCTTACCCTTTCAGATGTCAATGGGATCGTTGATCTTATTGTTTTTTATAGGAAGATAAGGTTGTCAGATTTTCATGAAAGTATTGATCTTCTTGTCGATTTTATAGTTGTATAAGGGTGGTAATGATACTCATTTTTCATAGAGGTTGTCCTCCAACTTTTAGATTTATCCAAAATGCTTCTTCTCTCTACACTTTTCAGAAATTGAGGTCTTTGAAAGCCCCCTATCTACTCTCAAGGTATTTCATAGGTAGATGAATATTGTAAACCATTTTCAGTTCCACACCTCTTAGGATTTGATTGGCTCATTATTTTTTTTTTTGCAAGAGAAAGCCCCACCAACTCACACTTGTGTTGATGTTGCCATGGGAGTCTCAAACACATGATGTTCTTCATTTGCAATTCAATTACTTAACGGTGTTTGTTTTCTTAAAGTATGTGAGGTATATATATTTTTATTATTCTCAATGCATGTGATATAGAATAAGTGAATGTGTTTTTTGTGTGATAACTTTCATCAGAAGTCCAAAGCAATGATACTAAGCTAAGCTGGACATATGATGAAATTTTTTATGGTGAGTCTGTTTATTGATTTGCATTTGAAATTCTTTGGGTCAACTATTTCGCTCTTTTACGCTGCTATAAGTTCACGTTTTGTCTATGTTTGGTATTTGCTGCACTTAATCGGACTGCAATCTGCATTGTAATTGCTTCCCATCAAATTAATTGCACACTTGTTAGACAATAAAATATGAAATTGTGTAATCACCTAGTGATTTGATGCTTACATTGCTAATGCTCTAATCGTATTATGTGATAGTACTTGTATTTGGTTGGTTTCCTTGCATAAATCAAGTGTTACAATTGATTATCCCTCTCCTTTAGCAGCTGCAAGGAGACATCTTATCCTTGATGATGGTTATATATTTCACTTATAAACTACCAGCATGATTCATTTGTCAACCTGTCATTTTAAATTTTATTTTCTGAGATTGACTCATGTTTATTTGTAGTTTTAAAATTTGGCCCATGAACCAACATTAAAATTTAGCAGAGATGGTGAGGCAAATACATATGATAACAGAGTCTAGAAGTTAAGATGGACTTGTGATGAGAGTTGTTATAAAGATTATGATGAAGGTTTATGTTTTTATTTTGTATATTGTGTTATATGGTCAAAGTCTTTGTCTACTTTATGCAGCTTACAGTTTTGTCTATGCTGAGAATCTGTCAACATTGAATCAGGCTGCAAAATCTACATTGAACTTGCTTCCCACTCCTAGAGAACATCTTCAGAAACTATCGGTTAGTTCCCATCAACTTAAACAAAAGAAATCAGAACTTTTTAATCACCTGGTTTAATCCTTTTCTTTCTTTCGAGTGCTTATATTCTGCCATGTGAAAATGCTAGGTTTTGGTTGCGCATTAATTAATTTGTTGCATAAACTTTCAAAATCAAGGGGACCAATTGATGATCCTTCTCTATTTGCCGCAGCAAGGAAATATCTTATCCTTGGTGATTGTTGTCATATTATAAAACTACCTGGAGCATGATTGATCAGTCAGCCTATCGTTTGTTAAGTTATGAACACCTTTCAAAAAATTTCATCTCGGTTTGTTATTCCCGTTATAAAATTTCATAGTTCCGTTCAAAAAAAAAAAGTTATGAACACCTTTCACCTTATAATTTAGCCTATTTATGTTAGGCTGCTTACTTTTCTAACCTGTTTACCGCATTTGCCACTTTTAATCTTCTATGTAATTCCAATATATAGTTTCTTTTAATGCTTGGTTGATCTTTTTTTCTCAACAGGAGAGGGAATTCCATGTGGATGCATTTTTGGATCTTGTAATACTGAAGCAGTGACAATTACACTTCTATTTTGTCGCCTTTTTTTGTAACCAACCATCTTTGTCAAACCTTATTGAAAAGTTGTGTTGTTTATGTTAACTTCTTTTACTCCATGGTTAGATTTTCTGCTGCATGGACTTGAAGCTTTGTCAGCCACTGTCAATTCTTTTAGCGGTATCGAGGGTACTCTGATTTAAGCTTGCTTTTCAGTTCGGTATGCATTCATATTGATCTCTAAACGGTTCTTTTGTCCTCCACAAGAAGTAGGGTTAATACTTGATAAGCCCATGAAGCGGTTAGACTACAACTAGGATTGAGCTTCACTTTTATACTAAAATATTCTTGTTCCGGTTGTAGTCTATAATGCTGTTTTTTTTGTCACAAATATCAATTGTGCGTTGCAGATAGATTGTGTAAGTTGATTCCAATAACTGTCGAATTTTTATTGGTGCTTTGGGATCTTTGTCAGCTATCAAGGTATTTCATCATTATTTTTTCTAATAAATCATATTTCAATTGTTTAAGTTATGCAGTTATCGCAGGTCACATTGTGGGTGCTAGGCCTTGTTGGTTGTGGTGAGTTTTCGGAGGTATATTATTTGTTTTTCTCATTACATAACATGAGTCTCGACGAGACTCATATGGTTTTAAATTTTTGACAAGCTCGTGTAGTGATCCTTACCATGATTTTATTTTTTATTCCTTTTCTTTTTTATATGTTTGAAAACTCTTAATTAGTTTGTATATTATGTATCTCATGTGTTCCATTAACTGAATCCGTAATAGAATCAATAATGAGCCTCTTCAATATTTCCTCATTGATTTATCTTATAGGTTGGGTTATCTTGAAGGCTGTTAATATTTTGATTACTGCTTTGAACAGTGGACATCAATTTGATCCGACTTCTTCAAATATTGGTATCTGCTTACTTGCTTTTTGAATGTTATTATGTGTGGCTCTATAAATTGTGACAAACTTTTACTAGAAAGAATTTCACAATTAAATCTCGTCGTTGTCCACTCTACTGCTAAGGTTTTTGAAGTTATAGTCACTAATTCAACTGTAGTTTCTTTGAAATGACATCGTTTATGGTGGGTATCATTACATGGATTTGTTGTATCATAATTAGGTTGTCCGAAATGGAGTTTTGAACTTTTATAACTTCTTTATTTGTAGATTAGATTACCGTCTAGTGGCTATAGTTAAAAATTTTGACTGTAAGTATTTCATTGTATTCTTTGTGGTGTCCATTGTAGGATTATACACTTGAAGCTTTAATGTAAAACATCTTATTTTAGGTTTAGAATTTTTGTTTGTTTAAAATATCCACTGAAATTAATCTCTCAAAGAAAATGTTTGCAATTGATATGATTTCCAGTTGATGTATTTTCAATAGTTTTTTATTTTCTTAACAGTGATTGCCGTTGATGATATCATGGGTGTCTCTAATATTCCTCAACATTATTTGAAGATGATATTTACAAGGTTCTTGTGAATATGCAATTCAGGTTGGGATTTGGTTAATCTTAGTTTTCTATCAATTAATGATATGTGAATCAATTATTTCACCTTTTGCTCTCTTGTTGGGATGGAGCATCAAAATATATTTGGGATTATTTGGTGCTCTCTTGTTTCAAATGTATTTGTAGCTATTTACATGGAGTGATGTTTATAACTTTATATTGACTGTATAAAGCTCCCACAATTCACCTAATCCTGAATTAGGTCTTGTGTTTTGTTTTTCTTCCAGGAGCGACTTTTTTCTCTCCACCTAAAGATTCAAATCGTGTAGGTTCACATCAAAGATTCAAAGAGAAGTTGTTCCATTTTCCATCCAAGGTTTAAATTGTTCTCTATGTCAATTTTCATGGCTTAAAATGGCTTGGTTGCAGCTCTGCCTATACTGTCCAGTTATGGATCTATCTCGCCCACAATAATAAGATTATGATATTCCAATGACATAGGTTGAAACGACAAATTAGACTTGCGATACAACTGCGGTAGCAAGTGAAAGGATTGCGTCGCAATCACCTCCGCCTTGTCTGTGGCGGCACAATTGGTATGTATTAAGGTCCGCTAAAATATGGTAGCTTCGTTTCTCCCAATTGCTTCGATTTGGTTGTAATAGACAGTTAGGGTACCAGTACTTTCAACTGATGGATTGAATTGGAGGTTGTTATTGTAGTTGAACTAAGAGAGTGTGTCTGAGGTGTAGAATATGACTACATAAGAGGGGAAAATTGTCTCCTCCTTGTCAGTGGCCGCATATGTAAGATCCCTCAGGGGTACAAGGGCACTTTAGGCAAATCTCAGCATTCATTATAGACGGGAAACAATCTTATGTTAGTATAAGCATTCGGATATTATTGCATGAGATATTTTCCCTAGCAATGTGGTATGGATCATGTTAGAACTAGAAAGTTAAGCGTCTTCATCAGGTAGAAAACCAAGATGGGTGATCCATTGAGAAATTTAGAGTCGAAGAAAAAGTCAACCGTGAGAACTAGGTAGGTGTCATTAGGGTCAGCCTAGTGGAAAGTGGAAAATATTGGGCAAGTGAGAGGCATGTCATTGCGTTTGGTATCGGAGTGTCAATGTGTGGGGCAAACCTCAGTGAGGACGTCGAGTCCATAAGGAGGGTGTGAGGGCACTTTATGTTAGGAAATTAAACCCAGAATTAGACCGATAATTCGAGGAAACTCCAGTACTGGAAAAAACCTTGGCAACCAATATATATTCACTATTGAATATACACAAGAAAATGCATACAATGAGAGAAGATATGAATAGATGTTGTATTGGTGTGTTGTAAGAAAGGAGATTAGCACTTCTTTTATAGGCCAATGAGAAGGATAAACCCCATCCAAATCACAACTACTACCACCGACCCATGGTTGGTATTGTCGGTGTTGACCACATGTTTGATAACATGTGGTTATTGACTTTATCTAACACCCTAGGCAAATCCTAATATCATGTATACACCGTGAATGATCTTATGTTAAGTATAATGATTATATTATAATTGCATGATGTCTTTTCCCTAGCAAAGTGGCAATGATCACGTTAGAATTGGAAAGTTAAGCGTGCTCACAATTGGGAAGTTTAGAGCTAGGGGAAATGTAAAAGTCGTGAGAACTAGGTGGATATCATTATGATTAATTTAATCTAAATAGACAATATTGTGTAAGTGGAAGGCGAATCGTTACATGCACATCGGGTTCTTAATAAGCTCCATTGAGATATGATAGCTTTTTTTCTCCCAATTGCTTCAATTTGGTCATAGTAGATCGTGAGGTCAACCGTCATATTGTATTGGAGGTTGTTATAGAGGTTGAACTAAGAGAGTGTGCTCGAAATGTAGAATCTAAAAGCGTCAGGGTGGAAAATCAGCCACACTAGGAAGATTATGATTCCAACAACTACAAGGATTTCGCAAAGGATCTGAAGACGCACGTGCATATTGTAGATTATATAGAAATTTAGGATTCAATTGGCCGAGAGAGTGTCGATTTAGCCCATTACATAAGAGAAGTGAATCACATTGAAAAAGTTTGGATCAAACAAATTACTCATGATATCACTTCCCTTATAAACTAGAACTTTTTCTATTTGCACATCCGATGTGGGACAATATTTCAACACTCCCTCTCAAGTCGAACTGGCCTTGTTGCTGTTCAAACTTGTTTTAATATGCTCGGTAGTGCTCGAATCATAAGCCGATCTATTTTTGTCGCCTAAGATCGATGCGCTTTTCTACCAGAGTTTTTTTTGTCTAAACGGGTACGAACCAGCCCGAAACCCACCATGTAAAAATTCAGGATTCAGTGGGGCAGGAGTGTAGTCAAGTCTATAAGAGAAGTGAACCACATTGAAAAACTTGGTCAAACCAATTAACCATGATATCACTTCCCTTTTAAACTAAATTTTTTTCTATTTCTACATCCGATGTGGGACAATGTTTCAATAGATTATACTCGCAATACAATTGTAGCATTAAGTGAAAGGATTGTATTAACAATTGCATTCGCCTCGTCATTGGTGGCACAACTAGTCTATAATAAGCTCTATTGAGATATGGTAGCTTCCTCGTCATTTGGTAATTATATGCACTGCTGTGGTTGTTAGGGTTTTGTTGGCCTTTAAATCGTTGAAGTTTGGTTTGAAGGGTCTGTTTGATTTGAAATTGACAGCCCAAATAGTTAAGAGTTTAATTAGCTCACCTGTAATCTTTTCTACGTTCAAAACAATTTTCGCCTTATAAATCTTTCTACACATCATCATTCTCTTACGTCCATATAATATTCTCTTTACACTTCTAAAACTTCTCACTCATCCACATCATTATTTATTTCTCTTTCATCTACATTATTCTCTCTATCTAAATTTCATTTTATCTTTTTATCTCATCAACTTTATATATTTATTATTCAAATTTATCATTAAATATTATATTTTAATTTTAATATTTTAAATTTCGACAATCTCGGCAATTAAACGTTATTTATTAATTTACATCGTTGTATGTATCATGTTTCAATGTTTTTATTGTATTTCTTTTTACTGCTTCATACTCATTTTTAATATATACATTTTGAAATGGTTGAATTTCATATAAAATGCTATATTTATATTATCAAAATAAAATAATAAATTTTATATTAATATATTTATTAATTTAAATTATTAAAAGTTATTATAAAGTTAAATTTTATAAATAAAAAAAATTTAAAAATAAAGATAAAAGGAACAGTAAATTCCGCGGACAAAGAACACTCAAACCCCTGTCTGCGGAACGTGTTGTTCCGTGGCCACATGGGCGTCCATGTGGAGGAAGTACAGTCGGACAAGGGCTTATTTCCATATGCCCTTGTCCGAGGTTACACTAAGTCTCACAATTTCACCTTTGTGTGTTTTGCTATGTTTTTAAATCCGTATATAAATCGAATCGCATTGAAAACCTTCTAATTCATGTAAATCTGTTTGAATCGTTATTTAAATCGTAATGAACCAAAAATATTGTTCGATTTGAACTGAATCAAAAATTCTCCGGTTAACTATAAAAGATTCGAACCGGTTGTTCAATCGACGATTTTAAAACATAGGTTTTTTGAATGACAAGACACAAATTGATATTCATAATTTTATAGTTTTGATATTTTTGGTTTGTATAATTGTTATAATTGAAATATCAAAATAATAAAATCGATTATTATATTTTATAATTTTTTGTTAAATTAATCTACAACATTTAGAGTATAGAATATATGTGAAATTTTGAGATTTATTTAGGGTGAAAACGAAACAAAAATAGTTAATGGCCTGTATATTGTAAGTATATAAACCAATATCAACACATTGATTTGACACCCGTCAATTAACTATTTAAATAAAATGTCTATTTATTATTTTATAATAAATAATATCAATATTTATTACTCTATATTCAAATATGTTTGAATATCATGGTAGAATGAATGAAAATATTTTTGTAAAGACAACTAATTACATGTCATCCAAACAAAAAAAATTATCTTATTCGTGGATTAGGTTTACTTTGGATAATGAAATAAAAAATTTATTTTAAAATTAAAAATAAATAAATAATATATTCATAAATATATGTAAATTATGAAAATGTTAAAAAATCATAAGGACATCATCTAATTTTAATTTAATAGAAAAGGTAAGAGAAGTTTTGTCCGTTAGCTTCATAATTCAAAATTTGGGCTCATTAACGAAGCCCAGCCCAGTAAAGGCCCAACTTCAACCAACGTTCAATTAACTCAAATTTATGGTCTGTTCAAATTTTAAATAGAACTAACGTTCAATTATCTATAGCTGGCTTTTTCGGCACACGCTCCTTCAATTCCCTATATATAGATCAACCTCACTTCCCAAACGTATTTGTTCTGTACTCAAAAAACCCAACCCGAGAGAATTCTTTTTCCATCATCTTGGAGAGGAGTTCAAGAAATCGGCCTCATCCGTGTTTTTTGACTCGTTGCTCCGGTCGCTTTGGTGTGCAAATGAAAACGATGTTTATTAATGATTCTTCATTTCTGTTTGTGTGTAATTTTCGAAATGATGCTTTTGATTGCATGTTTCCATATGGTTTTGTTTCGAACGATTTCCTGTTCAACATTTTGATTTTTATTGTTATGTAACAAGAACCTCCCGGATCTTCCAATATATCTCATGGGTAGATGATCATGGTAAACCTTTTTCCAGTTCTCACTATCTTACCATCATAAGTGAATGGAATTGCTAATCTTATTGTTGGTTTTACAGGAAGAATGCGTTGTCTGATTTTTTTTCTGGTTTTTTAGGAAGATAAGAACAACATTTATTCTGATTTTTTCATCAACATTGTCCTCTTTTTTTAAATGTTTCCCGAGTGCTTCTTCTCTATAGAATTTGCCGAAAATTGAGGCCGTTGAATCCTCCGCCTCTTCCAAGATATCTCATAGGTAGATGAATTTGGTAAGCATTTTTTTCAGTTCTTTTCCTCTTACCCTTTCAGATGTGAATGGGATCGCTGATCTTCATGTTGTTTTTTACATGAAGATAATATTGTCAGATTTTCATGAAACTATTGATATTCTTGTAGATTTTATAGTAGTATAAGGGTGATAATGATCCTCATTTTTCATCTAGATTGTCCTCCTAATTTTTGGATGCATCTAGAATGCTTCTTCCCTCTACACTTTGCAGAAATTGAAGTCCTTGAAGCCCCCTATCTAATTTCAAGGTATTTAGTAGGTAGATAAATTTTGTAACCTTTTTAATTTCCACCCTCTTACAATTTGATTGGCTCATTCTTTATGCTTTTGCAAGAGAAAGCTCCACCAGCTCACACTTGTGTTGGTGTTGCAATGGGAGTCTCAAACACAAGATGTTCATCATTTTCTATTCAAATACTTAACGGTGTTTGTTTTTTTGAAGTATGTGAGGTATATATTTTTTTTATTAAAATCTCAATGCATGTGATACAGAATAAGTGAATGTGTTTTCTGTGTCATCACAAGTCCAAAGCAGTTTGATGAAATTCTTATCGTGAGTCTATTTATTTATTTGTATTTGGAATTCTTTGGCCAACTATTTCTCTCTTTTATGCTGCTCTATGTCAATGTTTTGTGTATGTTGGGGATTTGTTGCACTTTATCGGATTGCAATATGCATTGGACTTGCTTCCCATCAAATTAATTGCACTCTTGTTAGAAAAAAGAATATGAAACTGTGTAATCGCCTAGTGCTTTGATGCTTACCTTGCTAATGCTCTAATCTTGTCATGTGACAGTAATTGGTTTTGATTGGTTTTCTTGCATAAATCATGTGGTATAATTAATGACCCCTCTCCTTTAGCTGCTGCAAGTAGACATCTTATCCTTGATGATGGTTGTATATTTCACTTATAAACTACCAGCATGATTCATCTGTAAACCTGTAATTTAAATTTTATTTTCTGAGATTGACTCATGTTTATTTGTAGTTTTAAAATTTGGTCCATGAACTCTCAACAACACCAAAATTTAGCAGGGATGGTGATGCAATTGAAATTACTTTAAGGTTTGCCATGTATTTCATTAAAAAAGATGTGTTCTCTGTGTGGATAACTTTATTTTTTTAAAATATGTTATGGCAAAGACATATGATAACAGAGTATAGAAGTTAAGATGGACTTGTGATGAAAGTTGTTATAAAGATTCTGATGAAGGTTTATGTTTTATTTTGTATATGGTGTTATATGGTCAATGTCTGTCTACTTTATGCATCTTACAGTTTTGTCTATGCTGGGAATCTGTCAACATTGCATCAGGCTGCAAAATCTACATTGGACTTGCTTCCCATTCCTAGAGAAATTCTTCAGAAACTCTCGGTTAGTTCTCATCAATTTAACTACACCTCTGGTTAAACAAAAGATATTGAAACATTTGAATCACCTTGTGCTTTGATCCTTTTCTATCTTTCGTATGCTAATATTTTTCCATGTGAAAATGCTTGGTTTTGGTTGTGCATTAATGAATTTGTTGCAGAAACTTTCAAAATCAAGGGGACCAAGTGATGATCCCTCTCTATTTGCCGTAGCAAGGAAATATCTTATCCTTGATGATTGTTGTCAATTGACTTATAAAACTACATGGAGCATGATTTATCGTTTGTTAAGTCATGTGATTGGCTCATTTTTACTTTCACTCTTGAAGGTTGGTCTATGAACATCTTTCACCTTATAATTTAGCCTATGTATGTTAGGCTGCTTACATTTATAATTTGTTTACCGCATTTGCCAATTTTAGTCTAAGAACAATATTTGGTTGATTTAATTTTTTTCTCAACAAGAGAGGGATTCTATGGATGCATTTTTGGATCTTGTATTGAATCTGAAGCAGTGACAATTGCGCTTCTATTTTGTTTCCTTAGTTTTATAACCAACCATCTTTGTCAAACCTTATTGAAAAGTTGTGCCGTTCATGCTAACTTCTTTTACCTGATGTTTTCTCAACCGTTTTCTATTCTTTGAGGGGTATCGAGGGTACTCTAATGGAAGCTTGCTTTTCAGTTCAGTATTCATTCATATTGATGTTTAAAGGGTTCTTTTGTCCTCCACAAGAAGTAGGGTTAATACTTGAGAAGCCCATGACAGCGGTTAGACTACAACTAGGATTAAACTTCACTTTTATACTAAAATATTCTTGTTCCGGTTGTAGTCTATAATGCTGTTTTTTTGTCACAAATATCAATTATGCGTTGCAGATAGATTGTGTATGTTGATTCCAATAACTGTCGAATTTTTATTGGTGTTTTGGGATCTTTGTCGGCTATCAAGGTATTTCATCATTATTTTTTCTAATAAATCATATTTCACTTGTTCAGTTGTGCTTTTATGCGGTTATCGCAGGTCACATTGTGGGTGCTAGGACTTGTTGGTTGTGGTGAGTTTTTGGAGGTATATTATTTGTTTTTCTCATTACATAACATGAGTCTCGACGACACTCGTATGGTTATTAAATTTTTGACAAACTCGTGTAGTGATCCTTACCATGATTTTATTTTTTAATCCTTTTCTTTATATGTATGAAAACTCTTAATTAGTTTGTATATTTTGTATCTCATGTGTTCCATCAACTGAATCCGTAATAGAATCAATAATGATTCTCTTCAATATTTCCTCATTGATTTATCTTGTAGGTGTGGTTATCTTGAAGGCTATTGGTATTTGCTACTTAATCCGAACTTCTTCAAATATTGGTATTTTCTTAGTTGGTTTTTTAATATTATTATGTGTGGCTCTATAAATTGTGACAAACTTTTACCAGAAAGAATACCACAATTAAATCTTGCCATTGTCAACTCTGCTGCTAAGGTTTTTGAAGTTATAGTCACTACTTAAATTGTACTTTCTTTGATATGACACCGTGCATGGTGGGTATCCTTACATGGATCTGTTCTCTATAAAAAATGGAGTCTGTGCTTTAAAAATGAGTCCATTATCTTCATAATTAGTTTGTCTAGAATGGAGTTTTGAACTTTTATAACTTCTTTATTTGTAGATTAGTGGCAGCATGTAGTTAAAAATTTTGATTGTAAGTTGGGAAGAGTATTTCATTGTATTCTTTGAGCTGAAATTAATCTCTCAAAGAAAATGTTTGCAATTGATATGATTTCCTGTTGATGTATTTTCAAAAGTGTTTGATTTTCATTTCAATTTTCTTAACAGTGACTGCCGTTGATGATATCATGGGTGTCTTTCAGATCCTTAAACATTATGTGGTGATGATATTTACAAGGTTCATGTGAATATGCAATTCAGGTTGGGATTTGGTTAATCTTAGTTTTCTATCAATTGATGATATCATAAGTCTCTTGTTGATGATATCATATGTGAATCAATTATTTCACTTTTTGCTCTCTGGTTGGGTTGAAGCATCAAAATATATTTGGAATTCTTTGGTGCTCTCATGTTTCAAATGTATTTATAGCTATTTACATGGAGTGATGTTTATAACTTTATATTGACCATATAAAGCTCCCACAATTCACCTAATCCTGAATTAAGTCTTGTGTTTTGTTTGTCTTCCAGGAGCGATTTTTTCCTCTCCACCTAAAGATTCAAATCGTGTAGGTTCACATCAAAGATTCAAAGAGAAGTTGTTCCATTTTCCATCCAAGGTTTAAATTGTTCTCTATGTCAATTTTCATGGCTTAAAATGGCTTGGTTGCAGCTCTGCCTATGCTGTCCGGTTCTGGATCTATCTCGCCCATAACAATAAGATTATGATATTCCAATGACATAGGTTGAAACGACAAATTAGACTTGCGATACAACTACGGTAGCAGGTGAAAGGATTGCAGCGCAATCACCTCCGCCTTGTCCATGGCGGCACAGCTGGTATGTATTAATGTCCGCTAAAATATGGTAGCTTCGTTTGTCCCAATTGCCTCGATTTGGTCGTAATAAACAATAATAGACAATTAGGGTACCAGTACTTTCAACTGATGGATTGAATTGGAGGTTGTTATTGTGGTTGAACTAAGAGAGTGTGTCTCAGGTGTAGAATATGACTACATCATAGTGGAAAATTGTCTCCTCCTCGTTAGTGGCCGCACATGTAAGATCCCTTAGGGGTGCAAGAGGCACTTTAGGCAAATATAAGGATTGACTATAGACAGGAAACAATTTTATGTTAAGTATAATCATTCGCATATTATTGCACGAGGCATATTCCTTAGCAATGTGGTATGGATCATGTTAGAACTAGAAAGTTAAACATCCTCATTTGGTAGAAAACCAGAATGGGTAACCCACTGGGAAATTTAGAGCCGGAGAAAAAGTAAAGCCGTGAGAACTAGGTGGGTGTCATTAGGGTCAACCTAGTGGAAAACGGAAAATATTGTGAGTGTCAATGTGTGGGGCAAACCTCAGTGAGTACGTCGAGTCCATAATGAGGGTGTGAGAGGTGCCTTATGTTAGGAAATTAAACCCACAATTAGATCGATAATTCGAGGAAACTCCGGTACTGAATAAAACTTTGGCTACCAATATATATTCATTATTGAATATACACAAGAAAATGCATACAATGGGAGAAGAGATGAATAGATGTTGTGTTTGTGTGTTGTAACAAATGAGATTAGCACTCATTTTATAGGCAAAGGAGAAGGATAAACCTCCCCAAAAGCACAACTAGTCTACCACCAACTCATGATTGGTATGGTCGGTGTTGACCACATGTTTGATAACATGTGGTTATTGACTTTATCTAACACCTTAGGCAAATCCTAATATCGGGTATATACGGGGAATGATCTTATGTTAAGTATAATGATTCTAATACAATTGCACGATGTCTTTTCCCTAGTAAAGTGGCAATGATCACGTTAGAACTGGAAAGTTAAGCGTGCTCACAATTGGAGTAAAACTAGGATGGGCGACCCACTAGGAAGTTTAGAGCCAAGGGAAAAGTAAAGTCGTAAGAACTAAGTGGGTATCATTAAGATCAGTTTAATATAAAGCACACAATATTGTGTAAGGGAAGGCGAATCGTTAAATGCACATCGGGTTATTAATAAGCTCCATTGAGATATGGTAGCTTTTTTTCTCCCAATTGCTTCAATTTGGTCATAGTAGACACCGATAGTTAGGGTTTCAAATCGTGAGGTCAACCGTCATTGTTGACAACCCTTATACCGGGTACCAATGATGCGTTTTTGTTGAGAACCATTAAACCCGATACCAACGAGGAGTCCTAAGCTAGGATGAAGGTGGCCAGGCCCAAACGATAATTCGACAGCTGAAATTACCAAGTAGACCGATCGGTCCTGGCAAACAGCTTACGGCGATCGGTCCCGTAAAACAGCTTAGGGCCAAGCAGACCGATTGGTCCCGGCAGACTGCTTATGTCCTAGCAGATCGATCGGTCCCGATAGACTGTGTAGGTCCCAGCAGATTACATAGGTCTTGACAGGTTGGATGTGGACCCATCAGCATGCATTCTACGCTTCAGGCTCAACCACACTTTCCAGGATGAGGAAACACTTTGTCAGAGGTGGTCATAGGACGTGGGCCACATGTGTTTCCTCCTCTATAAATGCATAGATAAAAGATAAGCTAGAGGAGGCCAAATTCTATGAAGTAGTCTGAGGAGGCTAAAAGATATGTTGTAAATTCATTTCGTTGTTCTTATTCCTCTTGTACATTTTCACTTCATTATTAATGAATTTGTCGTAGAGGTTCTTCTCTCGGCAACGTGGTTTTTTTCCACGCTAAAATCGCCTGTGTTCTTTCCATTTTTGTATTTCAAGTTGTCTCCACAAACAACAAATAAAACCGGTTTTCAGAATATAGTGACTGTTGGTACCCCTTAAAAGGAACCACAACAGTCATATTGTATTGGAGGTTGTTATAGATTTTGAACTAAGAGAGTGTGCCCGAAATGTAGAATTTTAAAGCGTCAGGGTGGATTATGATTCCAACAACTACAAGGATTTTGCAAAGGATGTGAAGACACGTGTATATTGTAGATTATATAGAAATTTAGGATTTAATGGGGCGAGAGAGTGTTGTTTAGCTCAGTACATAAGAGAAGTGAATTACATTGAAAAAGTTTGGGCCAAGCCAATTACCCATTATATCATTTCCCTTATAACTTAGAACGTTTTCTATTTTCACATCCGATATGAGACAATGTTTCAAGACTCCCTCTAAAGTTGAACTGGCCTTGTTGCGATTCAGACTTGTTTCAATATGCCCGGTAGTACTCGAATCATAAGTCGATCTATTTTTGTCGCCTAAGACCGATGCGTTTTTCTACCCGAATTTTTTTGTCTAAACGGGTACGAACCAGCCCGAAACCCACTATGCATCTCTGATACTATGTAGAAATTCAGGATTCAATGGGCCCGGGAGTGTAGTTGAGTCCATTAGAGAAGTGAATCACATTGAAAAGACTTGGTCAAACCAATTACCCATGATATCACTTTCCTTATAAACATGAACTTTTTCTATTTTCACATCCGATGTGAGACAATATTTCAACAGATTATACTCGCAATACAATTGTAGCAGTAAGTAAAAGGATTGTATAACAATTGCCTTTGCCTCGTCATTGGTGGCACAACTAGTCTGTGTAATAAGCTCAATTGAGCTAGGGTAGCTTCCTTTTTCCAATTGCTTCCATTTGGTTTGTGGTTGTTAGGATCCTGTAGGCCTTTACATCCTTGATGTTTGGTTTGAAGGGCCTTCTTGATTTGAAATTGTCAGCCCAAATAGTTAATAGTTTCATTTGGTTACTTGTAATCTTGTCCGCGTTTAAAACCATTTGCGTTGTATAAATCTTTCTACACATTATCATTTTCTCACATCCACATAATATTTTTTTTCTATTTCTAAAACTTCTCACTCATCCACATTATTATTTATTTCTCTTTCATCCACATGATCATCTTTTTCCAAAATTCATTTTATCTTTTTATCTCATCAACTTTATATATTTATTATACAATTTATCATTAAATATTACATTTTAATTTTAATATTTTTAATTTTGTCGATCTCGACGTTTAAATGTTATTTATTAATTTACATCGTTGTATATATTATGTTTCAATGTTTTTATTGTATTTCTTTTTACTGTTTCGTACTCGTTTTTAATATATACATTTCAAAATGGTTGAATTTCACATAAAATTCTATATTTATATTATTAGAATAAAATAATAAATTTTATATTAATATATTTATTAATTTAAATTATTAAAAGTTATTATAAAGTTAAATTTTATAAATTAAAAAAAAAAGAACAGTAACGACCTTGTCCGTGGAACGTATTGTTCCGTGGCAACATTGACGCTCATGTAACCACGGGCACCCATGTGGAGGAAGTACATCGGACAATGGCATATTTGTCTGGTGTTACAGTAAGTCTCACTATTTCACCTTCGTGTGTTTTGTTATGTTTTTAAATCCGTATATAAATCGAATCGAATTGAAAACCTTCTAATTCATGTAAATCGGTTTGAATTGTTATTTAAATCGTAATGAACAAAAAATATTATTCGATTTGAACTGAATCGAAAAATCTTCAGTTAACTATAAACGATTCGAACCGGTTGTTCAATCGACGATTTTAAAACATAGGTTTTTTTATTGTTAACCGGAGATTTTATAAAATTGAAGACACAAATTGATATTCATAATTTTATAGTTTGTATAATTGAAATAATAAAATCGATTATTATATTTTATAATTTTTTGTTAAATTAATCTACAACATTTACAGTATAGAATATACGTGAAATTTTGAGATTTATTTGCCAAAAATGTTTTGATACTTGTCTAAATTTTATTTTGATATTAATCGATATGATTGGTACGATTGGTGTACTAAAATTATTATTATATATATATTTTTTTATAAAAATAAGTTTTATTTTTTTAAAAAATACTACATAAAATTTAGATCCGATTCTAAAACATGATATGGAGCGATATTACATACATGTCTGTATATTGTAAGTATATAAACTAATATAAACACATTGATTTGACACCCGTTAATTGAACAATTTAAATAAAATATCTCTTTATTTATTATTTTATATATAATAAATAATATCAATATTTATTACTCTATGTTCAAATATGTTTGAATATTCATGATAGAAGGAATGAAAATATTTTTGTAAAGGCAAACTAATTACATGTCATCCAAACAAAAATAATTTATCTTATTCGTGGATTGTGTTTACTTTGGATAATGAAATAAAAGTTTTATTTAAAATTAAAAATAAATAAAGAATATATACAAAAATATATGTAAATTATGAAAATGTTAAAAAATCATAAGGACATCATCTAATTTTAATTTAATAGAAAAGGTGAGATAGAAGTTTTGTCCGATGTCGGTTAGCTTCATAATTCAAAATTTGGGCTCATTGACGAGGCCCAGCCCAGTTAAGGCCCATATTCAACCAACGTTCAATTAACTCAAATTTATGGTCTGTTCAAATTTTAATGTAAACAAACGTTCAATTATGTATAGCTGGCTTTTCCGGCACACGCTCCTTCAATTCCCTATATATAGATCAACCTCACTCCCCAAACGTATTTGTTCTGTAGCCAAAAACCCCAAGCCGAGGGAATTCTTTTTCCATCATCTTGGAGAGGAGTTTAAGAAATTGGCCTAATCAGTGTTTTTTGACTCGTTGCTCCGGTCGGTTTGGTGTGCAAATGAAAACGATGTTAATTATTCTTGATTTCGGTCTGTGTGTAATTTTCGAAATGATGTTGTTGATTGCATGATTCCATATGGTTTTGTTTCGAACTATTTCCTGTTCAACATTTTGATTTTTATTGTTATGTAACAAGAACTGATCAACATTTGTTTCCTTCACTTGCTTTCTGTCTTAAAACCCCACTTCTTCCGAGGTATGTCTTAAGTAGATGAACTTGGTAAGCGTTTTTTTTCAGTTGTCTCCCTTTTACCAATTCTGAAGTGAAACGAATTGCTGATCTTCTTGTTGTTTTTACAGGAAGATATGGTTGTTTGATTTTCTTTAAACTGCTGATCTTCTTGTTGGTTTTTTAAGAAGATAAGGTTGGCATTTGTTCTCATTTTTCATCAAGAGTGCCCTCCTACTTTTAAGTGTATCCAGAATGCTTCTTCTCAGTAGAATTTGTAGAAATTGAGGCAGCTTCCAAGGTATTTCATAGGTAGATGAATTTGGTAAACGTTTTTTATGTTCTCTCCCTTTTACCTTTCAGAAGTGAATGAAATTGCTAATCTTCTTGTTGGTTTTTACAGGAAGATAGACTGTCTGATTTTCTTTAAACTGCTGATCTTCTTGTTGGTTTCTTAAGAAGATAAGGTTTACATTTATTCTCATTTTTCATCAAGAGTGTCCTCCTACTTTTAGGTGCATCCAGAATGCTTATTCTATGGTATTTCATAGGTAGATGATCCTACATGAATTTGGTAAGTGTTTTTTTCAGTTCTCTCTCTAACTCTTCAAGAAGTGAATGGAATTGCTGAATTTATTATTGGTTTTTTACAGGAAGATAAGATTGTCTAATATTCTTGAAACTGGTCATCTTCTTGTTGGTTTTATTGGGATATAAGGCCGGTAATGATTCTCATTTTTTCATCAAGATTGTCCTCCTACTTTTAGATGTATCTAGAATGCTTCTTCCCTCTAAAGTTGCAGAAAATGAGGTTGTTGAAGCCCCGCCTCTTCCAATATATCTCATAGGTAGATGATCCTAGTAAACCTTTTTTCAGTTCTCACCATCTTAACCTTTCATAAGTGAATGGAATTGCTAATCTTCTTATTGGTTTTTCAGGAAGAATGCGTTGTCTGATTTTCTTGAAACTGATCTTCTTACTGGTTTTTTAGGAAGATAAGAACGACATTTATTTTGATCTTTTCATAAAGATTTTTTTAAGATGCATTCAGAATGCTTCTTCTCTCTAAAATTTACAGAAAATTTGGCCTTTGAAGTTCCACGCCTTTTCCAAGATATCTCATAGGTAAATGAATTTGGTAAACATTTTTTATGCTCTTTCCATTTCAAAAATGGATGGAATTGTTGATCTTCTTGTTGGTTTTTACAAGAAGATAAGGTTGTCTGATATTCTTGAAACTGTTGGTGTTGTTACTGGTTTTTATAGGATTATAAGGCCACATTGATTCTCGATTTTTTCATCAAGACTGTGCTCCTACTTTTAGATGTATCTCAAATGTTTCTACAATTTACACATTGCAGAAATTAAGGCCCTTTAAGCCTCCTACCTACTTTCAAGGTATTTCATAGGTAGACAAATTTTCTAACCTTTATAAGTTCCCATCTCTTACGAATTGATTGGCTCATTATTTATGCTTTTGCAAGAGAAAGCCCTACTAGCTCACACTTGTGTTGATGTTGCCATCCGAGTCTCAAACACAGAATGTTCCACATTTGCAATTCAAATATTTAACGGTGTTTGTTTTTTTGAAGTATGTGAGGTATATATTTTTTTTATTAAAATCTCAATGCATATGATACAGAATAAGTGAATGTGTCATCAAAAGTCCAAAGCAGTTTGATGAAATTTCTTATCGTGAGTCTGTTTTTTAAGAAGATAAGAACGACATTTATCCTGATTTTTTCATCAAGATTGTCCTCCTTTTTTAGATGTATCCAGAATGCTTCTCCACAGAATTTGCAGAAAATGTGACCGTTGAAGTTCCCCGCCTCTTCCAAGATATCTCATAGGTAGATGAATTTGGTAAACATTTTTTCTGTTCTTTCCCCCTTACCCTTTTAGAAATGAATGGAATTGTTGATCTTCTTGTTGGTATTTACAAGAAGATAAGGTTGTCTGATATTCTTGAAACTGTTGGTCTTCTTACGGGTTTTCATAGGATTATAAGGTCACATTGATTCTTGATTTTTTCATCAAGATTGTCCTCCTACTTTTAGATGCATCTAGAATGCTTCTTTCCTCTACACTTCACAGAAATTGAGTTCATTGAAGCCCCCTATCTACTTTCAAGGTATTTCATAGGTAGATGAATTTTGTAAACCTTTTTCAGTTCCACACCTCTTATGATTTGATTGACTCATTATTTATGGATTTGCAAGAGAAAGCCCCACCAACTTACACTTGTGTTGATGTTGCCATGGGAGTCTCAAACACATGATGTTTCTCATTTGCAATTCAACTACTTAACGGTGTTTGTTTTTTTTTAAGTATGTGAGATATTTATTTTTTTATTATTCTCAATGCATGTGATATAGAGTAAGTGAATGCGTTTTCTGTGTCATCACAAATCCAAAGCAGTTTGATGAAATTTTTTATCGTGAGACTGTTTATTTATTTGTATTTGGAATTCTTTGGTCAACTATTTCTCTCTTTTATCCTGCTCTAAGTTCACGTTTTGTCTATGCTGGGTATTGTTGCACTTTATCGGACTGCAATATCATTGGACTTGCTTCCAACCAACTTAATTGCACTCTCTCTTTGATGAAGGTTTATGTTTTTATTTGTATATGGTGTTATATGGTCAATGTCTTTGTCTACTTTATGCAGCTTACAATTTTGTCTATGCTGCGAATCTGTCAACACTGCATCAGGCTGTAAAATTTACATTGGACTTACCCTAGTTTTGTAACCAGCCATCTTTGTCAAACCTTATTGAAAAGTTGTGTCGTTTATGCTAACTTCTTTTACTCCATGGTTAGATTTTCTGCTGCATGGACCTGAGGTTTTATCAGCCACTGTCTATTCTTTGAGGGGTATCGAGGGCACTCTGATGGAAGCTTGCTTTTCAGTTCGGTATGCATTCATATTGATGTCTAAACGGTTCTTTTGTCCTCCACAAGAAGTAGGGTTAATACATGAAGCCATGACATCGGTCAGTCTTTCCTCTTCATGGCTTGTTTTTATATTTTTTTAAGGAGGAAATTTCTTTCATTAATCTGGATAACAAATGGTTAATCCGAAAAACAAGACTGCAATTACGATTAAGCTTCTCTTTTATACTAAAAAATTGTTGTTCCGGTTTTTAGTCTATAATGCTATTTCTTTTTGTCACAAATATCAATTATGCGTTGCAAATAGATTGTGTAAGTTGATTCCAAGAACTGTCGAATTTTTATAGGTGCTTTGGGATCTATGTCGCCTATGAAGGTATTTCATCATTATTTTTGTGAACTGTAATGTTATTTCATATATAGATTACCTTATGAATTCATAAGGTATTCTAAAAGTACATAACCGAAAGGAAACGCATGATTGTATGACATTTATACACCTACGTTTTCTACGACCTCAAACGGGGCGTATTTCATCATTATTGTTTCTAATAAATCATATTTCAATTGTTTCAGTTGCACTTTTATGCAGTTATCCCAGGTCACATTGTGAGTGCTAGGCCTTGTTGGTTGTGGTGAGTTTTTTAGAGGTATATTATTTGTTTTTATCATTACATAACATGAGTCTTGACGACACTCATATGGTTATTAAATTTTTGACAAGCTCGTGTACTGATCCTTACCATGATTTTATTTTTTATTCCTTTTCTTTATATGTTTGAAAACTCTTAATTAGTTTGTATATTTTGTATCTCATGTGTTCCATTAACTGAATCCGTAATAGAATCAATAATGATTCTCTTCAATATTTCCTCATTGATTACTGCTTTGAACAGTGGACATCAACTTGATCCGACTTCTTCAAATATTGGTATCTGCTTACTTGATTTTTGAATATTATTATGCTTGGCTCTATAAATTGTGACAAATTTTACCATAAAGAATATCACAATCAAATCTTGTCGTTGTCCACTCTACTGCTAAGGTTTTTGAAGTTAGAGTCACTAATTAAACTGTTGTTTCTATAAAATGACACCGTGTATGGTTGGTATCTTTACATGGATATGTTCTCTATAAACAATGGCAAGAGTCTATGCTTTAAAAAATGAGTCAATTAGACTCATAATTAGTTTGTCTAGAATGAAGTTCTGAACTTTTATAGCTTCTTTATTTGTAGATTAGTGGCAGTATCTTTACATGGGTATTTCATGGTATTCTTTGTGGTGTCTATTGTAAGATTATAAACTTGAAGCTTTTAATGTAAAGCATCTTATTTTAGGTTTATACAAAACCTAATCATGAACTAGGTTTTGTGTTTTGTTTTTTTTCCAGAAGTGACATGGGCAGCTATAGGACTTTTTTCTCTTCACATAAAGATTCAATCGTGGAGGTTCACATCAAAGAGTCGAAGAGAAGTTGTTCCATTTTCCATTCAAGGTTTAAATAGTTCTTTGTGTTCTTATTTTGATGTCAATTTTCATGCCTTAAAATGGCTTGGTTGCAGCTCTACCTATACTATCTGGTTCTGGATCCATCTCGCCCACAATTATAAGATTATGATTCCAACAGCAAAGGTTGAAATTGTAAATTAGACTTGTGATACACTGCAGTAGCAGGTGAAAGGATTGCAGCACAATCGCCTCCGCCTTATCCGTGGCGGCACAACTGGTATGTAATAAGCTCTACTAAAATATGGTATCGGTTAGGGTATTGGTAATAGACAATAATAGACGGTTAGGGTATCGGTACTTTCAACTGATAGATTGAATTGTAGGTTGTTATTGTGGTTGAACTAAGAGAGTGCGTCTTAGGTGTAGAATATGACTACATCAGAGTGTAAAACCGTCTCCTCCTTGTCAGTAGCCGCACATCTAAGACCCCTCGGGGTTGTGAGAGGCATCTTAGGCAAATCTCAGCATCGGCTATAGACGCGGAACAATTTTATGTTAGTATAATTGTACGAGGTATTTTCTCTAGCAAAGTGGTAAGAACCATGCTAGAACTGAAAGTTAGGTGTGCTTACCTTGGGTTGAACCAGGATATGTGACCTACTGGGTTTAGGGTTAGGGAAAAAGTAAAGTCGTGAGAACTAGGTGGGTGTCATTAGTGTCAGCTTAGTCGAAATTGGACAATTTCGTGCAAACGAGAGGTGTGTCGTTACATTTAGTATCGGAGCAAGACCCTGGATATAGTCTATGTGTAGAGCAAACCTTAGTGAGAACCCCGAGTCCATAAGGAATGGTGAATGTAAGATCTTTTGGGATCCAAGAAGCAACTTGAGCAAATCTTAATATCGACTATAGACGGGAGTGATTTTATTTTAAGTTTAATGATTTCAATATAATTGCACTAGATGTTTTCCCTAGCAAAGTGACAAAGATCACGTTAGAATTAGAAAGATAATCGTACTTACCTTGGTAGAACTAGAATGGGCGTCCCATCGGGAAGTTTAAAGTTAAGGGAAAAGTAAAGTCGTGAGGACTATGTGTGTATTATTAAGGTCAGTCTAGTTTAAAGTAGACAACATCGTGCAAGTGGGACGGAGGCAGATCGTTATACGCACATTGGGTCCTTAATAAGCTCCATTGAGATATGGTAGTTTTTTTTCTCCCAATTGCTTCAATTTGGTCATAATAGACACCGATGTGGCAATTAGGATTTCAAATCTTGAGGCCAATCGTCATATTGTACTGGAGGTTTTTATAGAGGTTGAACTAATAGAGTGTGCTCGAGATATAGTATCTAATAGTGTTGGGGTGGAAAATTAGCCATAATACGAAGATTATGAGAAAATTTCAAGTGAGATTTGTCGAAGGAGTTGGGTTATGGCCTTTAAATCGTTGAAGTTTGTTTTAAAGGACCTTTCTTGATTGGAAATTGACCGCCCAAGTACTTAAGAGTTTCCACTTTTCATCACTATTTCACCTTAGTGTGTTTTGCTATGTTTTTAAATCCATATATAAAATTATAAATCGAATCGAAAACCTTCTAATTTATGTAAATTGGTTTGAATCGTTATTTAAATTGTAATGAAAAAAAAATATTTTAAAATATAATTCAATTTGAACTTCATTGAAAAATCTCTGGTTAACTAAAAACGATTCGAACAAGTTGTTCAATCGACGATTTTAAAACATAGGTTTTGAATGACAAGACATAAATGTGATATCATAATTTTATAGTTTTGATAATTGTGGTTCCTATAATTTATTAATTGTTATAATTGAAATATCAAAATGAGAAAATTGATTATTATATTTTATAATTTTTTGATTAATTAATCCATAAAATTTAGAATATATAATATAAGTGATTTACTGAAATGTTTAGATTTATTTGCCTAAATGTTTTCATACTTGTCTAAATTTCATTTCGATACTAATTGATATGATTTGTACCATTGATATACTTGCATGTATTAAAATTATTATTATATATATATTTTTAAAAAAATAATACAAAAAATCTAGATTTGACTCTAAAACCCAATATCGAGTGACAACGAAAAAATTGCAATATTGCCTACCGACCTATATATTGTAAGTATACAACCCTATGAAAACATTGATTTGACAATCGTTAATTGAACAATTTAAATAAAATGTCTCTTTATTTATTTTTATATATATAATAAATATTAACAATATTTATTGCTCTATATTCAAACATATTTGAATATCATGGTACAAAGAATGAAAATATTTTAGTAAAGACAAACTATTTACATCTCATCCAAACAAAAATAATTTATCTTTAAAAATAAATAAAGAATATATACAAAAATATAAGTAAATTATGAAAATGTTAAAAAATCAGGGGAACCCCCACATATATTACCGATTCTATCCGGATGTGGATTTTTAGTACCGATTGAGATTGGATATCTCGAATGGCATTTTTGGAGCCAATTGAGATAGGCAATCTCGATTCGAGATTGACAAAATATTCCATGATTTCAAGATAACTTAACCCGATTCATTTTTTTCATTCTTTCATCTGCCTTTTTTCCCACGCTTTTGTCCCCGCCACCATTTGTCCCAGTCCGAGCCCCCATTTCCAACCACCAGTCACAATCCCTTGGTGGTGCCTACACCTCCGGAGCAAAACAACCGCAATTTATGGGCAGATTGTGATATGTTATCTTGAATCGAGATTCCCAAAATAAATTCCTAATTTCTCCCTATTTCTCTGCCGAAAATCCCATCCCCCATTTCGTAGACCCAATTTCTCAGCCCTCATCCCAGGTGCCTACATTGTTGTTGCCGCCCCTAGTTGCCGGAAAGTTCTGTAACACCACCTGGGTGTTTGTTTTCTGTAGGCTGATTTTACAAAAGAATAAGGTAAATTATTAGTATTGTAATGTATCGTATTTTATCGTATATTGATTTGAATATTTGATTGTGATTAAATTTGAATATAAGATGTTCAATTTATTTATATTGTCAATTTCTCTATGTTGCAATAGAAAAAAATATATTTTAATTAATTTGTAGGAAATTTATACAATTCATCATATTAGTAATCGAAATGATTTGAAATATTATTCGATTATTGAGTAAATTGTAAATGTAAGACAAATTCAACATATAATAGCATTATAAGGGTCAAAGTCTAACATTATTTATATATACATAACGAGATTTTTTCTCTAGAATCAAAATTAAGCATACTAATAAAAAAATGCATAATTCAAATACGAGGCTTACTGTAAGTATATTTTATTAGAGTTGTGAAGGCTTAAAAGTAAATAAATAGATTAGAGTTGCCTCTAATCTCTTGGAGGAACAACAGAATAAATGCAAATTCGTACAAATTCTTTACTGAATGCACAACATAATAATATATTTATATTATTTACAAATCCAAATGATTTGTAATTGTTTTGTTTATATCAATTAATGAATTAATGTTTATTTCTTTTAATATAATTAATTGTTTTTAATTGTAGGTTATTATAATGACTTATCGAACACAACAACCCATAGATACGAGTGTACTTACTCTTCAAGATAGACATGTCAATCAGAGGATTCTCCGAGGTGACAATAGTATTGGTCACATTGATTTCAAACATTGGGATAGCATATTAAGTGACTTAGAAATTACATCCAACGTAGCTCGAGTCCTTGATAAATGAGGGTTTTATGGAGTGTTGAAGACATGCAGATTGAAATTAGATACGCACCTTCTTACTGCCTTGATAGAACGATGACGTCCCGAGACGCATACATTTTTTTTCACTTCCGGAGAAGTAAATTTTCATAATAATTTTTACTTATGGTTTGTAAACTAAATAATTTGTGTTGTTTATTTGCAGGGCACAGTGACATTACAAGATGTATCAATTATCTGGGGTCTTCCTATTAATGGAACAGCAATAGTGACCCGTAGAAGAGTTAGGACTGAACCCGAGTGGATAGATTTTATTAGTTCCAGGTTTGGATGGAAGCCGACTAATATAGAGGGTCGTTCTTTTCTTCTAGCTCCATTAGGGAAGTACGTCGTCACAACATGTCAATTAGTGACTATGGACTCCATGCCGGATGAAGTTCTACGGTAAACAAAGTTTCAACATACATACACAATTCTTTTCTTAGTAGTGAACATTTAATGATTGTCAATTGTAGGTGTGCTCGTGCCATTATGGCGCTGTTAGTTTGCGGTGTTTTGTTTCCCAGTACCCATGGCAACAAAGCAAAGATAATGTTGCTTGATCTTTTAGCTGATGATGAAGAGATCAGCTAACTGAGTTGGGGGTCAGTTACATTGGCTTTTCTGTACCGAAGCTTATGTGAAGGAGCTATGGAACAACGAAGCCTAGGGGGTCTCATGCGTCTGCTACTAGTAATAAATTAATTTCTATAGTCTATGATATATCTTTGAAAATAACGAGTTTTTTTTTGACATAGTTGGGCTTATAGTAGGATTCCGAGCATATGCCCACACCGATTGACCCGATTCCATGGAGACAAGTACGAACAAAGTTGTAGGAAAATATTTGGGTATAGGTAAAATCTTTCAATTTATTATATTATTTATTTTGTTTTTGGTAAACATATAACTTGAGGTTATATAATTGGTTTGATTGTGTAGGTACGTTATGACAACGGTTCGGACTGATGCTGCTAATCATCAATTGAGCATATGTTGTGACTCATTCGACTTAATCCGTTGTTCCGGGGTAAGGTCTAGTTACGTGTTTAATTTGATTATGTTTGATGTTTTGCTTATATCATTCTATCAATTTCATTTGTAGTTTGTATGGACCTCGTACAAACCAATCGATCTCGCCCATGTTGATCATACTACGAATACACTCTGGCATTACACGGGAGCTATGCTTTTCTTTGGGATCGTGGAACCACACAATATTGAACGTGTGTGCCGACAGTTGGGGTACCGAATAAGTATACCTAAATTGATAGAATGTCGTTATGATGTAACCCATAAGCATTGGGTTGAAATAGGGTAGTCATGGGAGGTGATCCACAACGATAGTGTGATTGAGTGGGCTTCTAGGTTCGATTTGGTTTACAATCCGGAACAAGCTGAGACATCTGAGCGGACTTACTACACATGGTACCATAGAATTGCCGTTCTTGTTCTTGGGTTCACTGATGAGGGGAAATTCGGTTGGCGTGGAGGAGTGGCACAGCCCGTGTTGTATGAGGTACACAACGAATGTTTAATGTGGTAATATTTTTCATTACTAATCAATGGTGTTAATTGAATTTAAGACGGCTCAGCTTCGGACATTGTCACAAGTAGCTGAACGTGATCCACATGTCGTGGCACAACAGATAACATTGGAGTCACATTTTTTATACCAGTATTTGTATGGAGGGGTACCAGATGACAATGAGACCTCTCCAAATATACCCACTACAGCCCGACAACTAGCTCCCCTCCAACTCCCACTCCCGTTTCAACTCATGTTTTGCCTCCATTGACACCACATCAGTTGTCGATGATGTGGAGTTTCTATCAGTCCATACAGCATACTCCTTCTCCCGGTGTCGGATTCAATGTGTCCCATGGAGCTACTTCCTCTGACCATGTGACATCGTACATAGGTATTCCGCCTATTGGACCAATGGCCCCTCAGCCACTTGATCCCTCGGATACTGAAGAAGACCACGGAGTCACTCGTCTCGGAGATGATGAACATGTACAAGAGACTGAAATAAGAGGACGACGATTAGGAATAGGCGAGCATGTGGAACCGGTGGGCATCTTACGCCTCATAAGCATGGAAGGCATAGGAAACGATGATGTTGAGGTCAATTGTGATTAATGGAGCTTGAGAAATAGTCTATTAAGACAAGTTGAAAATAGATGTTTTGTAGTTTTGGTACAAGTGTGATTAATTAACTACCACTTGAAGTTGTTTAGTATTGTAATTTTGAGTTCACTAAAGTAATGGAAGAAAGAAAAACGTAAGGTCAACAATGGAAAAGAAGAAAACAAAATACAACAAATTCCTAATCTTCAAAATACAACTAAAGTGATAGTGCAATAAGTTATGGAGATTTCTTATTGTAAAATACTTGGTATTTTACTTGGTTCTTGAGGGTATTGACTGACTGATACCACCTGTTTATGTAAACGACATGATTGGATGTGTATCAAGTAATTACAAAACTGTTTTAGCATTTCGTGACTGTTTATTATCGATTTTTCTGTTACTTATGTATAATGTTTTTACTGAAGAATGATGTGTACTTTTGTTCCTTTGTGAGTCTAGTTTTCTCAGAATTTTATTTTATGTTAAACGGATGACAGTGCAATAAGTTATGGAGATTTCTTTACAGCAGCGCTAAACTGTTTTTGTTACGGAAGGAAAGACAATGTTATTTCATTTGCATTTTTGAAAATGATTGAGAGCTCTGATGAACTTGTGCATGTTTATGAATTTCTAGTATATTGTGTTAGCTTTCATATGAATATTTTTACGTGAATTTTGGAGTTCGCTTGAGCCCTCAACTTTCTGCTGGTGTTTTGTTTCGCTGGACTGCATATGAAACTGTTTGAAGCTGTTTTATTCGATATTACTTGTTACATGCCTATATGAAATCTCAAGGGGTAATTATGGAAAACTAGTAAAAGTAACGTTTTGTTTTTTAAAGCATGACTAGTCATGTCTCGTAGTTAAGGATATAAGTAGGGGCATGACATCAATCTTTTGAATTAATTTATTTAAGCTTTAAAACAAGGAACATTTGTTTGAAAATTTTTAAGACTAATTTAAAAAAATGTAAACGTTCAACCATTTCCTTGCGTGTCCATTTCGTTTCTTATCCTTGTGCTACGTTTGCGACCACCCATACGAGATTTCTTATGTAGGCGATGATCATGCCAAAGTCTCCAACCGGGCTGTGACCATTCGCTCTCAGGTCCTAATGGGTTAAGCACCAAGTCCGTGTACTGAATCCTCAACAACTCCAAAGTCGGTGTACCAATAATTAGTTTGGTCTCCGGTATATGGATAATGCTAGCACATCTTAGAACATGACCACAAGGGAGTAAGTGTACCACCCATCTTCCACACGAACAAGTTTGTCTATCCAAATCCACTGTCCTCCGGTTGCTTCGTCCGCGGCCTCGTTTGATTCGTTGAACCTCTCCCACCTGCCTATCGGGATCCCAATAATGCATCTCGTACGAGTTAACTTTCATCCTTTGCTTTTCGTACCATTTCTGTGTCGCCTGGGTAAATGCCTACATAAAATTAATCCAGAACAATTAATGTATTAAACATATATTTCAAATTAGTAGTATGACGAACCTGCATATTCTGAGTCATGTTAGCAAGTTATTGGCGTCGATTTATGAACATCGTCTGAGTTCGGTAGAAAGTAGAATCAACCAAACTTGATATGGGATATCTACGTACCTCTTTCATAAGTGCATTCACAATTTCCACTTGGTTTGTCGTCAGTGTCCCGTGTCTTTTTCCGTCATCAAAAGCTGGTGTCCATTTATGTCGATTCTACTCAACCTTAGGACGAGTAAGCCAATTAAAAGCCCGGTTGCTTTTTTCCCTGATTTCCTCCATCAAACTCCTCCATTTTGAAATCAAAGGAGTCGCCCCAGCTCGATATGCTAACTTTCGAACTTCTTTGTTTTTTATATGAGTATTCAGATTTGATGTTAGGTGTTTAAGACACCATCTATGATGTAACCAACCTGTCTGAAATGCCTCATTTGACTCCATTGCCCCTGTAATTCCAGCATGTCGATTTGAAACAATACAAGAGGAGTTCCCCCTAATCAGATGTGTGTCTAATAGATGAATGAACCAAGTGTAAGAATCAATGCTCTCCTCGTCAACTAAAGCATATGCTAAAGGGATCACATGACCACCGATGTCCTTGCACACCGCAATCAATAGTTTATGATCATACCGTGCATAAAGATGTGTAGTATCAATTGAAATCACCGGGGTGCAATGAAGGTATGCATCCGCACAAGGTCTGAAAGACCAGTAGGCATACCGTATAACTTTATCATTTAGCCCATTATCGCAGTCGTACAAATCCCATTCAACTATTGTTCCCGGATTCCTCCACTGCATAGCTGCAAAAATGGGTTGGAAGTCTCTCCATAGACGACTCCCAAGAACCGTGGACAAGTTCAAAAGCACGTTGCACCCCATGCCATGTCTTGTCATAAGGAACATTGAAATTGTATCTCGCATACATTTCTTTTATGGCATCCGTCACTTTCAAGTCTGCAATATAAAAAGGAAAATATTCATATTCTAACACTATAACAGATTTTTAAAAAGAATTACCTATTTTTTTCCAAATGTTTGAACCATATCACGAGCTATGAAGTTCATTGTCATATTACGATGTCTGAGACCCACGTTACCGGCACCGCATGAATGTGGAATGTAACCTCTAGAAAATTGCCAAACACCATCTTTCGTGTCACATCTTGCTCGAAGATGAAAAAGACAATTTGTCTGGTTCTTTAAAAAACATTCCAACATCCAAAATTTGGGTGAACTATCCACCACCTTAAACTGAAATAGACTCACGATGTGGAAAGGACATACAACAAACTGAACGCCTTTATCTTTGAAACTCATCCCGACCTTCAAATTAGGATTCACCATGTTGTAGGATGAGTAAACACGTCGAGACCTCACATATGCAAAATCATTAGCTCTAACAGGATCTCCAGTACATTAAGTATCAACAAACAAATCGGCTGAAACCCCACTCAACAGTCGAGCTAGCCTAGAAGCATCGACAGCTACATGGGGCAAAGATTCATCCCCCATTCTATCATTAGTAGGCGGAGGTGGAGGTTCTGCTTCAGATTCCTGGACATCTGAATCAACTTCAACCTCGCCGTCTTCTTCAAAATGTGTGAAGTCCTCCGATTCCATGCCTACAATTTTTATTGTATACATAATAATAATAAAAAAATATATAATTGAAATTTAATAATTTAAGTAATACAAACCTAGTCTTTCTTGACTCAATAATAATTCCATAAAAGAAGATGATTCATCCATATTTTGAAATAAATTATAATTACCAAAATTATCTATATATACCTTCAAAAATTAAATAACAAACATTAAGTTTTGGAAAAAAAATAAAACATATTAAATTAATAATTACAATGCAATTACCTTCAAAAAATAATTCAAATATTAACATTATCAAAGATATACCTACAAAAATACATAAAAAATACATGCAATACGAACAATCCGAAAAATGGTGGTTATTTTGAAACGGTGGTTTTCGGCGGGATCGTTTTTCTCCGGCAGTGCCATTGTTTAGCTCCAGAGGTGTAGGCACCACCAAGGGATTGTGACTGGTGGCTGGGTGGGTGCTGGAAATGTGGGCTAGGGCTAGGACAAATGGTGGCGGGGACAAAAGCCTGGAAAAAAAGGCAGATGAAAGAATGAAAAAAATGAATCGGGTTAGGTTATGTTGAAATCAGGAAATATTTTGCCAATCTCGAATCGAGATTGTCTATCTCAATTGGCTCCAAAAATGGCATTCGAGATTCCCAATCTCGATCAATACTAAAAATCTACGTCTGAATAAAATCGGTAATATATGTGGGTCCCCTAGAAAATCATAAGGACATCATCTAATTTTAATTTAATAGAAAAGGTAAGAGAAGTTTTGTCCGTTAGCTTCATAATTCAAAATTTGTGCTCATTAACGAAGCCCAGCCCAGTTAAGGTCCAACTTCAACCAACGTTCAAGTATTTTCAAATTTTAACGTTAACTAACGTTCAATTATGTATAGCTGGCTTTTCCGGCACACGCTCCTTCAATTCCCTATATATAGATCAACCTCACTTCCCAAACGTATTTGTTCTGTAGCCAATAAACCCAACCTGAGGGAGTTCTTTTTCCATCATCTTGCAGAGGAGTTCAAGAAATCGGCCTCATCCGTGTTTTTTGACTCGTTGCTCCGGTCGGTTTGGTGTGCAAATGAAAACGATGTTTATTAATGATTTTTTATTTGGTTTGTGTGTAATTTTGAAATGATGTTGTTGATTGCATATTTCCATGTGGTTTTGTTTCGAACTATTTCCTGTTCAACATTTTGATTTTTATTTGTGTCATTCACTTGCTTTCTGCCTTAAAACCCCACTTCTTCCGAGGTATTTGTTAGGTAGATGAACTTGGTAAGCGTTTTTTCAGTTGTCTCCCTTTTACCTATTCAGAAGTGAATCGAATTGCTTATCTTCTTGTTGTTTTTACAGGAAGATATGGTTGATATTTATTCTCATTTTTCATCAAGACAGCCCTTCTATTTTTTGGTGTATCCAAAATGCTTCTTCTCTATAGACTTTGCAGAAATTGATGCAACTTCCAAGGTATTTCATAGGTAGCTGAATTTGGTAAACGTTTTTTCTGTTCTCTCCCTCTTATCCTTTCAGACGCAAACGGAATTGCTGATCTTCTTGTTGGTTTCTACAGAAAGATAACACTATATGATATTCTTGAAACTGCTGATCTTCTTGCTGATTTTTATAGGGATATAAGGTCGGCAATTATTCTCATTTTTTCATCAAGATTGTTCTCCTACTTTTAGATATATCCAGAATGTTTCGTACATCCAGACTTTGCAAAAATTGAGGCCATTGAAGCACCTCGCCTCTTCCAAGATATCTCAAAGGTTGATGAATTTGGTAAACCTTTTTTAGTTCTCACGCTTACTATTTCAGAAGTGAATGAGATTGCTAATCATCTTGTTGGTTTCTACAGGAAGTTAGGGTGTCTGATTTTCTTTAATTGCTTATCTTCTTCTTGGTTTTTTAGGAAGATAAGATTAACATTTTTTGTAATTTTTCATCGAGAGTGTCTTCCTACTTTTAGGTGTATCCAGAATGCTTCTTCAATGGTATCATAGCTAGATGAATTATGTAAGCGTTTTTTTTCAGTTCTCCCTCTTTACCCTTCAGAAGTGAATGGAATTGCTAATCTTATTGTTGGTTTATTAAATGATATTCTCGATAATGCTAATCTTATTGTTGGTTTTATTGGGATATAAGGTCGGTAATGATTCTCATTTTTTCATCAAGATTGTCCTCCTACTTTTAGATGTATCTAGAATGCTTCTTCACTATACACTTTGCAGAAATTAAGGTCCTTGAAGCCCCCTATCTACTTTCAAGATATTTCATAGGTAGATGAATTTTATAAATATTTTTTCAGTTCCACACCTCTTAGGATTTGATTGGCTCATTATTTATGTTTTTGCAAGAGAAACCCCCACTAGCTCACACTTGTGTTGATGTTGCCATGGGAATCTCAAGTACATGATGTTCCTCATTTGCAATTCAAATACTTAAAGGTGTTTTTTAAGTATGTGAGGTATATATATTTTTTATTATTCTCAATGCATGTGATATAGAATAAGTGAATGTGTTTTCTGTGTCATCACAAGTCCAAAGCAGATTGATGAAATTTCTTATCGTGAGTCTGTTTATTTATTTGTATTTGAAATTCTTTGGTCAACTATTTCGCTCTTTTACGCTGCTATAAGTTCACGTTTTGTCTTTGTTGGGTATTTGCTGCACTTAATCGGACTACAATTTACATTGGAATTACTTTCCATCAAATTAATTGCACTCTTGTTAGACAAAAGAATATGAAACTGTGTAATCACCTAGTGCTTCGATGCATACCTTGCTAATGCTCTAATCGTATCACGTGAAAGTACTTGTATTTGATTGGTTTTCTTGCATAAATCAAGTGTTACAATTGATTATCCCTCTCCTTTAGCTGCTGCAAGGAGACATCTTATCCTTGATGATGGTTGTATATTTCACTTATAAATTACCAGCATGATTCATCTGTCAACCTGTCATTTTAAATATTATTTTCTAAGATTGGCTCATGTTTATTTATACTTTTATCTTGGCCCATGAACCCTCAACAACGCCAAAATTTAGCAGAAATTTTGGCAAAATTTATCTTGGCACAATGCTTCTTCTTCTCTAGAGTTTGCAGAAATTGAGGCCATTAAATCCCTATACCTCTTACGAGATATCTCATAGGTAGATGAATTTGGTAAACATTTTTTCAGTTCTCTCCCTCTAACCCTTTCTGGAGTGAGTGGAATTGCTAATTTTGTTTGTTTTTACAGGAGATAGGGTTGTCTAATTTTCTTTAAACTGCTGATCTTTTGTTGTTTTTTTAGGAAGATAAGGTTTGTATTTATTTTCATTTTTTCATCAAGATTGTCCTCTTACTTTTAGGTGTATCCAGAATGCTTCTTCTCTATAAACTTTGCAGAAATTGAGAGAGCTTCCAAGGTATTTCATAGGTAGATGAATTTGGTAATCATTGTTTCAGTTCTTTCACTCTTACACTTTGAGAAGTGAATGAAATTGTTGATCTTCTTGTTGATTTTTACAGAAAGATTGAATTGTCTGATATTCTTGAAACAACTGATCTTCTTGCTGGTTTTATATGGATAAGGACGGCAATGATTCTCATTTTGGTTCATCAAGATTGCTCTACTACTTTTAGATGTATCCAGAATGTTTCTTATATCCAAACTTCGCAAAAATTGAGGCCGTTGAAGCCCCCGCCTCTTCCAAGATATCTCATAGGTAGATGAATTTGGTAAGCATTTTATTGAGTTCTCTTCCTCTTACTCTTTCAGATGTCAATGGGATCGTTGATCTTATTGTTTTTTACAGGAATATAAGGTTGTCAGATTTTCATGAAAGTATTGATCTTCTTGTAGATTTTGTAGTTGTATAAGGGTGGTAATGATTCTCATTTTTCATAGAGGTTGTCCTCCTACTTTTAGATTTATCAAAATGCTTCTTCCTCTACACTTTGCATAAATTGAGGTCCTTGAAAGCCCCCTGTCTACTTTTAGGGTATTTCATAGGTAGATGAATTTTGTAAACCTTTTTCAGTTCCACACTTCTTAGGATTTTATTATTCTCAATGCATGTGATGTAGAATAAGTGAATGTGTTTTCTGTGTGATAACTTTCATCACAAGTCCAAAGAAGTGATACTAAGCTAAGCTGGACATTTGATGAAATTTCTTATCGTGAGTGTGTTTATTTATTTGTATTTGGAATTCTTTGGTCAACTGTTTCGCTCTTTTACACTGCTACAAGTTCACGTTTTGTCTACGTTGGGTATTTGATGCACTTAATCGGACTGCAATCTGCATTGGAATTGCTTCCCATCAAATTAATTGCACTCTTGTTAAACAAAAGAATATGAAACTGTGTAATTATCTAGTGCTTTGATGTTTCTTTGTTAATGCTCTAATCGTATCATGTGAAAGTACTTGTATTTGATTGGTTTTCTTGCATAAATCAAGTGGTACAATTGATTATCCCTCTCCTTTAGCTGCTGCAAGGAGATATCTTATTTTTGATGATGGTTGTATATTTCACTTCTATACTACCAGCATGATTCATTTGTCAACCTGTCATTTTAAATATTATTTTCTGAGATTGACTCATGTTTATTTGTAGTTTTAAAATTTGGCCCATGAACCAACACCAAAATTTAACAGGGATGGTGATGCAATTGAAATTACTTTGAGGTTTGCCATGTGTTTCATTAAAAAAGATGTGTTCTCTGTGTGGATTACTTTCTTTATTTTTTTAAATATGTTATGACAAAGACAGATGATAACAGAGTCTAGAAGTTAAGATGGACTTGTGATGAAAGTTGTTATAAAGATTCTGATGAAGGTTTATGTTTTATTTTGTATATGGTGTTATACGGTCTCAGTCTTTGTCTACTTTATGCAGCTTACAGTTTTGTCTGCTGGGAATCTGTCAACATTGCATCAGGTTGCTAAATCTACATTGGACTTGATTCCCATTCCTAGAGAAATTCTTCAGAAACTATCGGTTAGTTCCCATCAACTTTACTACACCTCTGGTTAAACAAAAGATATTGAAACATTTGAATCACCTTGTGCTTTGATCCTTTTCTTTCGTATGCTAATATTTTTCCATGTGAAAATGCTTGGTTTTGGTTGTGCATTAATGAATTTGTTGCAGAAACTTTCAAAATCAAGGGGACCAAGTGATGATCCCTCTCTATTTGCCGTAGCAAGGAAATATCTTATCCTTGATGATTGTTGTCAATTGACTTATAAAACTACATGGAGCATGATTGATCAGTCAGCCTATCGTTTGTTAAGTCTTGTGATTGGCTCATATTTACTTTCACTCTTGAAGGTTGGTCTATGAACATCTTTCACCTTATAATTTAGCATATTTATGTTAGGCTGCTTACTTTTCTAATCTATTCACCGCATTTGCCACTTTTAGTCTATGAACAAAATTTGGCTGATTTAATTTTTTTCTCAACAAGAGAGGGATTCCATGGATGCATTTTTGGATCTTGTATTGCATCTGAAGCAGTGACAATTACGCTTATATTTTGTTGCCTTAGTTTTGTAACCAGCCATCTTTGTCAAACCTTATTGAAAAGTTGTGCCGTTTATGTTAACTTCTTTTACTCCATGGTTAGATTTCCTGCTGCATGGACCTGAAGTTTTCTCAACCATTGTTTATTCTTTGAGGGGTATCGAGGGTACTCTGATGGAAGGTTGCTTTTCAGTTCAGTATTCATTCATATTGATGTCTAAAGGGTTATTTTGTCCTCCACAAGAAGTAGGGTTAATACTTGAGAAGCGCATGACAGTGGTCAGTCTTTTCTCTCCATGGCTTGCTTGTATATTTTTTTAAAGGAGAAAATTTCTTTCATTATTATGGATAACATATGGTTAATCCGAAATGCAAGAATACAACTAGGATTAAGCTTCTCTTTTGTACTAAGATATCGTTGTTCCGGTCTTTGGTCAATAATGATGTTTCTTTTTGTTGCAAATATCAATTATGCATTGCAAATAGATTGTGTAAGTTGGTTCCAAGAACTGTAGAATTTTTATGGGTGCTTTGGGATCTATGTCGCCTATCAAGGTATTTCATCATTATTGTTTCTAATAAATCATATTTCAATTATTTCAGTTGCGCTTTTATGCGGTTATCCCAAGTCACATTGTGGTTTTTGAAGTTATAGTCACTAATTAAATTGTAGTTTCTTTGAAATGATACCGTGTATGGTGGTTATCTTTACATTGATATGTTCTCTATAAACAATTTCAGGAGTCTGTGCTTTAAAAAATGAGTCCATTATACTCATAATGGACTTTTGAGCTTTTAGAACTTCTTTAATTGAAGATTAGTGGCCCTATTTGATTAAAAATTTTGACTGTAAGTTGGGAAGGGTATTTCATTGTATTCTTTGTGGTATTTATTGTAGGATTATACACTTGAAGCTTTTAATGTAAAGCATCTTATTTTACGTTTAGAATTATTTTTTGTTTAAAATATCTGTTGAAATTAATCTCTCAAAGAAATGTTTGCAATTGATATGATTTCCAGTTGATGTATTTTCAAAAGTGTTTGATTTTCTTAACAGTGATTGCCGTTGATGATATCATGGGTGTCTCTCATATTCCTCAACATTATTTGATGATGATATTTACAAGGTTCTTGTGAATATGCAATTCAGGTTGGGATTTGGTTAATCTTAGTTTTCTATCAATTAATGATATCATAAGTCTATTGTTGATGATATCATATGTGAATCAAATATTTCACTTTTGCTCTCGTGTTGGTTTGGAGCATCAAAATATATATGGAATTCTTTGGTGCTCTCTTGTTTCAAATGTATTTATATTGACGGTATAAAGCTTCCACAATTCACATAATCTTGAACTAGGTCTTGTGTTTTGTTTTTATTTTCCAGGAGCGACTTGGGCAACTGTAGGACTTTTCTCTCCACCTAAACATTCAAATCGTGTAGGTTCGCATCAAAGATTCAAAGAGAAGTTGTTCCATTTTCCATTCAAGGTTTAAATAGTTCTCTGTGTTCTTATTTTGATGTCAATTTTCATGCATTAAAATCGCTTGGTTGCAGCTCTGCCTATACTGTCTGGTTCTGGATCTATCTCGCCCACAATAATAATCCAATGACAAAGGTTGAAATTGCAAATTAGACTTGCGATACAACTGCAGGAGTAGGTGAAAGGATTGTTGTGCAATCCTCTTGCCTTGTTCGTGGCGCCACAATTGGTATGTAATAAGCTCCGTTAAGATATGGTAGCTTTGTTTCTTCCGAATGCTTCCATTTAGGCTATCGGTACTTGAGGTCAACTGACAGATTGAATTGGAGGTTGTTTATTGTGGTTGAACGAAGAGATTGCGTCTGAGGTGTGGAATTTACCTGCATCATAGTGGAAAATCGTCTCCCCCTCGTCGGTGGCCGTACATGTAAGACCCATTAGAGGTGCTAAAAGCATCTTAGGCAAATCCCAACATCGGTTATAGATGATAATGAGGTTAAGTATAATAATTCGCAAACCATTGCATGAGGTCTTTTTTTAGCAAAGTGACAAAGATTACGTTAGAACTAGAAAGTTAAGTATGATCATCCTGTGATAGAATTAGGATGAGTGGCCCACTCTATGTTTAGAGTTAATGAAAAAGTAAAACCGTGAGGACTAAGTGGATGTCATTAGAATCCGTCTAGTTCAAATATGACAATATTGTGCAAGTGGAAGGCGTATTGTTACATTTGGTATCGGAGCAGGGACTTGGGTTATAGTCGATGTATGAGGAAAACTTCAACGAGAAAACTAAGTCTATAAGGATGGGTGAATGTAAGACCCCTCGGGGGTGCGAGAGGTACCTTAGGCAAATTCCAACATCGGTTATAGACGAGAATGATATTATGTTAAGTATAACAATATATCATTGCATGATGTCTTTTCCTTAGAAAAGTGACAATGATAACGTTAGAATCATGAAAGTTAAGCGTGTTCACTTTGTGGTAGAACCAAGATGGTGACCCATTGGGAAGTTTAGCCAGGGGAAAATTAAAGTCGTGAGGATTGGATGGGTGTTATTAGGATCAGTCCAATTTAAAACGAATAATATCGTACAAATGAAAGAAGATCGTTACACACACATTGGGTCCTTAATAAGCTCCATTGAGGTATGGTAGCTTTTTTCTCCCAATTGCTTCAATTTGGTCATAATAGACACCGATGTGAAAGTTAGGGTTTCAAATTGTGAGGTCAACCGTCATATTGTAATAGAGGTTGTTATAGAGTTTGAACTAAGAGAGTGTGCTCGAGATGTAAATCTAACAGTGTCGGGGTGGAAATTAGCCATAATATGAAGATTATGATTCCATCAACTTCGAGGATTTTGTAGTGGATCTAAAGATTGCAATTTAACCGTAGCTTTGACGGGTTCGCCGGGGACGGCACAACGGGTGCATAATAAGCTCTGTTGAGATATGGTAGCTTCATTTCTCTCAATTGCTACAATTTGGTCATAATATACACCAATGGGGTGGTTAGAGTTCTAGTTGTGATGTCAATCGTCATATTGTAATGGAGGTTGTTACGGAAGTTGAACAATGTTTTCATATTAGTCCGGAATTTCGTACCAGTCATGACCGACATGAGCTGTAGGATCGATATATTGAACGATATAGCTGCTATCAAATTTTATTTTATTTTATTTTTCAAAAAAAATAATTTTAAGGTTGCACCCGAAAAACCCTTTAATGACCTAATTACCCAGTATTGAATAGTACCAACAAAAAAACCAGTACCGCCCAAAAATTTGACGTGATTGTGTTGGGCCGGAAAATAAACAAAAATACGAAGTTTGTGATTCTAACGACTGTGAGGATTGTGTAAAGGATATGGAAGACGTATATGCACACTGCACATTTGAGTATATTCACAATACAACATTATCAAGCCAAAGAATTACAACATCCACTTCATGATGGATGTTGATAAGTTGTCATGGACACCAATGGTTTAGGTGGCAAATTCCTTCTCATTTTTACTTTTAACTTACTTTATTTTTTTATTTTTTTATTATTTTTATTTGAGAAAATTGCAATGATAACCCTATCTTTGAAATAGTGTTAAGACAATGTCCTTATAGTTTCAAAATTGCATACGAAATTTTTAAATTTACAATTTTTAAACTTTGAGAGCATGGTGTTTATAAATTTAAAAAATTTGATGATCAACCACACACATTATGTAAACTGTGTTTCGTACGCAATTTTGAAACTATAAAGACATCGCCTTTACACTATTTCAAAAATCGGAGACCAATAACAAATATCACTTATTTTTATTTTTATTTAGATAAATGATTTTATATTTTGGTTTTAATTATATAATTTTCATGTCCGAATCCCGACGCGGGTCTGACATGCATCCAATCACATCCCACGTTTATCCGCAACCTCAACCCCTCCGTAGCCCAGCAAGTGTGTCATTTCACTTGGCAAAATAGCAGGGTGATCAAAGCATACATACCTCACACCTAATTGCAGCTTTGCCCAAATTTAGGCAAAGTAGACTTGGATATTTCCTCAGAGGCGGGCAGCCTCAGGCGACGTTGTTGGCTGTTGTGCTTACTGCTTACCTTTCACAAATTTTAATTTGATATAGTTTTTATTAGTTTATATTATTTGATTGTGAATATATATTGTATTTATATTAGAATGAATACTTTTATTCATTATTAAAATTTGAACTATAAATATGTTATGTAAATTTTATCATTCAACAAAAATTGAATAGTTGCCAACTTGAAAATTATTTGAATGATTGTTTTAAATAGAAATTTCTTAAATATATGTGAATGAAAATAAAATTAAAAACTTAATTTTAAATGTTTCGGATTTTTCATATTAGACTTTATCTGACAATTGATATTCTTAATTATATTTTAAATTAATAAAATTATAGATCCGAGTCCTCGAAGTGGACTCTTTTCATAGATTCGAGCCTACGAGTCCCCATGGCACAACGGTGTCCGTTTAACATCGTTGTTAAACTTATATAATAAATATAATTTTAATAAGTGGATAGAATTATAAATAAAAATTAAATATTCAATGAATTATGAGTTAAAAAGGATATGGATTAAAGAAATACAAAATGATAAATATATAAGATGGAAAGATAATATAAGTTTAACATTATTATTTGAACATTACGAGGGTAACCCTCAAGGTTTAATAGAGCGTAAAAATTATGCCCAAAAGTTTAAAAATTGTGTATTCAACATATAAAGTTTCAGAATCGTTCTATAATGATCATTATTTATTTTAAGGTTAATGGAGTTAGATACAAACTATAGATGCATTATAATATTGATGAAACTTCACAAGCTAACTTTACAATTCTTAAACTTTGAGGATATGATGTTTACAATTTTAAAAAATTGACAGATCAACAACATGCATATTTTTATAACTTAAGACTCTGCATGCAATTTACAAATTTTGAGAAAATCATTTTTACATTATTTTAAAGTTAGGAGCTACAAACAAACACTACTTTTTATAATTTTAATAAGTATATGAGTGAGATGATTTTAACGCAAACAAATTTACATTTAGATGCAGCAAAATATGAGAATTTTTAGCACAATATGATGTCGTTTATTTGCGAGACACATCTATTGGGTGAAATTTGTGTTGTACGATACGCAAATTTGATTCCTATAATTTTATGATTTTGACAATTTTGATCTCACAAATTTATAATTGTATCAATTGTGATCTCCAAAGTATCACGATGTCAAAAATGATCCAATTGTAAGTTTTTGTAAAATAAGTTTCCAAAGTTTTATTTGTATGACAATTATAAAATTTCGGGGATAGATTTTGCTATTTTTAGAATTTGATATTCCAAATTGTGTAAATTTAAAGAATTAAATATAACATTACAAATTTTGTGTATCAAATTTATAAAACTATAAAAATCTAGTGAATGAAATGGGCTACAATGTTGAAATTGCAGGCAAAAATCTCTGGGTTTATAAACTTAGTAAACTCAAGCCCAATACATATAATGGGCTAATTAAAATTCAGGAACAAAAGAAAATGTTGTAAAACTAGTAATTTGAAAAGTTGAAGGACCAAGTTGCAAAATATGGAAATTCCAATTTGTTGGCGTATTTCTCTATGCTTCCCTCCACATCTATAAGAACTAAAATTCCCTCCTTTCCCTCGTTCTCTACTCAACGCCCCACACAAAAGCGCAGCGCTCGAATCCATCAGATTCGTAACCCGTCTTTCTCTTCTTATCTTTGAATTTGACATACCCGTTTGATAATCTATGTGGGCTTTTGTTCGTTGATAATTTTTGGCTGCAATGGCGGGGAGGGGAACGCCGTCGCGCAACACGGCGGCGGCTCCTCCGGGTTCGATCTCTAATGGACAGATCCTACGCCAGCAGCACCCGCCGCCTCCGAGGATTAGGCGACATCTTCCTTTTGCTTCTATGAGACCGCCGTTTCTTAACCCCGATGACTATCACCGCTTTCCTACTGCTGTCAGCGCCGCCTCCTCATCTGGCTCCACCGATCATCTTTCAGATGCTATCGTCGTCAAATCTACTGTGTGTTATTAATTTAATCACCGTTCTTTTAATTCTCAGTAGATTATGCTTGTTGTTTTTGTTTTTTTGGGGGGTCAGTAGCCTTTGATTCAATTTAAGTTAATTGATTCCTAGTTTTGTTATCTGGGTAAATATCTATGATCATATAACATTTGTATTGGCTTTTGGGCACGCAATTCTTCATTTAGGGTCTTATCCCGTGTTCAAATTTTCTCATTGACTGACATTTTCCATATTGTGTTTCTAAGCCACCAAAGCGAAAAATCAGGAATGGAAATATTGGAGCTGAGTCCAGTGTCTGTACAGCAAGTCCAGGATTCAGTGATATGTCTAACTCTGCATTGCATACTCCCGTTAAAGGAGGAAGAGTGAATGCCTGTTCAAAATCCACTGTCAACAATAAGTCTGCATCTTTGACATCGACCCCTTTTGCGGGTTCGATTCTTTTCTTTTAGTAGTTAATAGTGATCAAGTTTGAAAATATCTATTTAAACGCAATAACAATATTCCTCATCACTCTGCAGATACTCCATCCCCTCTAGGACCTTCCGGGGGCTGCCGCTATGATAGCTCTCTGAGTAATACTTATAGTAGCATTGCCATCTTGTTTTAAGAAACTATTTGCAGTTTCAGAAGTGTGATTTTTATGCTCTTTCAGGTCTTTTAACCAAAAAGTTTATCACATTAATAAAGCAAGAAGAGGATGGGGAACTTGATCTAAACATAGCAGCTGATACTTTGCAGGTGATTAGTTATTCTCTTGGTGTTTTCTATTTTGCAGATGAAATGAAACCCTATTTTGCAGGTGCAGAAGAGGAGAATATATGACATAACTAATGTCCTTGAGGGAATTGGACTTATCGAAAAGACGATCAAGAACAAAATTCAATGGAAGTAAGCCTTTGTTGCATTTTGTGCTGTGGGTTTATCCGTCTATTCGTGTAAAGAGGACATTAAAGAGTAGTGGATCTTTTTGATTACTTTTCAGAGGACTTGAGCCATCAAGACCTGGAGAAGCAAGACTTGATGCCACTCGTTTGCAGGTATTTTGACAAAAAACAGTTCTAACTGAATTAATTCCTTTAGTTTTGTAGGATTCTTGCTGATTTTTCCGAAAATGTTTTAATCTGCAGGCGGAAATTTTTAACCTTTCTAAGGAGGAAAGAAGTCTAGATGAGCGTATAAGGTCTAATATAGTAGTGAGCTTATCTTAACTCAGATAATAACATTCCTCAAAATAATGTAGGGACATGCAGGAGAAGTTGCGAATCTTGAGTGAAGATGAAAACAACCAAAAGTAGGTCTTATCTGCTCACGTATCATATTATTTAATCGTCGGATGTGTTGGTTTGTTCATTCTGGTTCTTCTAGATGGCTCTTTGCAAATGAAGATGACATAAAGAGTATCCCCTGCTTCCAGGTTGGTTTCGATCATCATCACCGTCTAAATGTGTCATTTTACGGATATATGATCTTAGCTCATGATCATTGACAGAATCAAACACTAATAGCAATAAAAGCACCCCATGGAACAACCCTCGAGGTACCGGATCCTGATGAGGTAAATGTTAAGATTTTATGTTTTGTTTATGGATAGTTCAGATCATCCAATTAACTCTTGTTCTTGTATTCAGGATGCGGATTATCCGCAGAGAAGATACCAAATTATACTCCGAAGTACTATGGGACGTATTGATGTTTATCTTGTTAGGTATCTAAGTCAACTCTGTTTATTCTGCACTCATTACAGTATACTTTAATTACGGATCAATTTTTTTAAATGGATTCAGCCAGTTCAAGAAGTTTGAAGATATGAATGAAGCTGATCAATCAATAGACATTCCAAATTCAACATGTTCCGCATCCAATGGGGTTCCCACACAACCCGAAATACTATCTCCAACAAGGGAAGATGCAAAAATCAGCTCATTTAGTTCTTTGCAAGAATATGCTGATGGAATCACACCAATTATCCCATCAAATCTTGATGTAAGTATACCCTTTCTCTATCACTGATCATTTTCAAGTTTGTCAATTCCGAAAGCTTGTTGAACTTCAAATGAATCCTCGAGGCCTCATTCGTCTTGTATAACTTTGAATATTACATGTTTTGTCTGTTTTAATGTGACTTGTTTGTTTTACTTTTTACGATCAGAACGAGACAGACTATTGGCTTTCATCGGATGCAGATTTTAGCACCACAGACATGTGGATGGACGGTATCCCTATACACAACCACATATCTCATATTTTCAAGTTCTTCATTTTGTTTTTGACTTGTTCTACTACAGATGGTATATCACCATGGGACAATATGGATTTGCTTCATGAGCTTGAAATGGCAACTGTTAGTACCCCGACACAACACATTCAGTCTTCGGGCATCGTTGATTCGTCTCCTGTTACCGATATTCAAAGCAGGTGATCATTTTATATCAGAAAACCCTTTAATCTTATCAATAGATCTATAAGGTGGGTAATTTACTGTTCCTTATGTTGAGTTGATGGGTAATGAACTAGCAAGATAGGCAACATGATACTGTATCTAATCTTCTTTCTTTTTTATAAAGAGATGCATGTCTTATTGGCAATAAGACTTTCTTGTTTCTTAATGAGAAAATGGCCAAAATACTCTATCTTGTAGTTTTTTTTGAGCGTGTATGTTTGTGATTATGTATTAGTCTAATTATTGATTATTGACTCCATTGACATATAGTCTTTTTCGCTGCACAACAAGGTAGCTCAATGAATGTTGTTATACTAGTGCGGTAAATATCAAATTTGGATTGATTTATAAGAGGAGATGGGTATCATAGTAATTATATGTTCAAGGCTTTTAAAGTAGAATCTTCTCTTTTTATATGTTATATTTGTGTACACTCTTATTATGACTTTATATTCATCGGAGTGGTGGGTATAGATCTGATTGGGCAACTCGTTTACCCGGAACCACATAATTACTAAGTTTTACCTGGAAACACTGAAAATTTAGAGAAATAAAGTTGTATTGTATGTGTTGATTTATAAAGAGAATAGATATAACAATTTTTTGAACGAAATCGTATTTTATAGATTCAAGAATAACAAATCGTTATTCCTTCAAATTAAAGAGTTTACATGTCTATACCTAGGCCAATGCGTTCAAAATTGCATCTTATGGTGTTTGGAGCCATTCACACAAGTTCAATCTATTGATCATAGTTCGTTATTTAACAATGTCAAATGAATGCAACTATAACATGTAAAAGCTTAGAGCGGAGCAAATTTTTCCTCATTGAATATGTGTTGGTTTTTACATAATCAATACCTCCAAAGAAATGATACGACCATGAATTTCATAAACTTTTTGATAGGATTTTTTTATGGCTTCCGACCAATTAATCGAGATGTTCCAATTTCAATGTTTTATACCTATTCAAGTTTTTAAAAATATTAAAAAAAATGATATTTAATTATTTTTTAGGATCATATCCCGAAAAATTGACGATCTAATCCTATTGAAGTGGTGGGTATGAAAATATATACATATTCTCCTCAAATAAATTGACCCATCCTCAACTTAATCTGATTCTTACATAGATCTCTCTTATTTTGATTAAGGTATAAATTTGAGTGTCTTAATTCATACAACACGAGATGTCTTTCTCATTATATTGGTAAATGCAAATCATTACACATATACCTAATCTTAAAAACAAAAATAAAGCAAAATATTCGTAGAATGATCGTGGTCTAGTCGGAATTGCGAAGAATGAAACATCGAAGTTCGTTCAAAACCATGTTACCGACTGGAGAAAACGAATCATTAACGAAGAAACCATGATACTCTCCTTGATAAACAATGTAATGAATTTGTTTTCCCATTGTCTTTATTCTCTTGTAATAATCTTCAACTCTATCTTTCATCACTTCTCTTCCTCCCACAATCACCATTATTGGGCTTAATTCAATTGACTCCAGATTTCTACTAAATGGATTTGCTACCCAATGATCTAACGTTCCTCCACGTGGCAACGACAACCTCCAGAAACTGGTTCAAATTTAGTGTTTTAACATGACATTATTGTCCAAACAAATACTAGATCAAATTGAATAGATTTGTTCCGTTCAACTTTTACTATGTTTGTTTGGTACTATGATTAGAATAGTGATAAAGTGCGGTGATATCGTGATTTTTAATGCACACAAAATAAGTGCAAAATTCTGGTGGGTTGATCGTTAAAAATCACGATTTCATCACCGCTGCAAAAATCAATTGTGATATTTTAAAAATAATTAATTTACCATTACTTTAAAAATTATAATATTATTATTTTTACATAATCAATACCACAATTTTACCAAAAATATTTATAAATTCACCACATCTCAACACACTTTATCATACTTCAAATTTTAAAAACTGAGTCAAACAAACTCAATATGTTTGGTAAAACTATAATATCATGATCGTATTATGTAAAAATATTAACATACTCTTATATATAAAATAATATTATAATTATTAGAAGTAATGGTAAATTAATCATTTATTAAATAGTAATATATCACAATTTGATTTTAGCATTAAAAATAAGGATTTGAATATTTCAATAATACAATGATTGAGGAACCAAAGAAATAGTAGGTTTTAAGATGAACATTATTGTCCAAACAAGTTTTAAAGGTGTAGATTTGGATAAGATTGAAAACATGATCCTATGGCTGTGGTCCTCCTAAACAAATAAAAATGGTGGGGTTTTATTTATACTTTATAGAATAATAATAATTGGCACAGCCACATCTGCAACAAGAGATAGCTTCTGGATATCAGTCATTGTCTCTATAAAGGAAGGATCTTCCAACCAATATCCTTTCTTTTATTTTCATACTTTTATAATTTCAATTTACATTATACATAAACTATCTTCAATCAAATTCAAAAAAATATGTTATTCTCGTAATTCAATTATATTAATCGGGTTAAAATCGGATCGGTATGTTCGATTGATTTAACCACAAATTCGGTTCGGTTCTTAAAATCCTAAAACAAATCAACCCTTATAAACCGAGTTGAACCATTAGATGATCGATTCAATTGGTTCAATTGGTTAAAAAACATTTTAACTTTGAAGTTGATATGGGATGATACAAGTGTGTGGATATGGATCTCTTAAACGATAACGTTTCAAATCGATTTGTTTTTTATGATTTGAAACACAATTATGAATTATGCTTAAATCATGAATATATATGTAATTATAATACTTATGTATTTATTGTATTAAAAAGCTATTGATGATTTTTTCAAAGAAGTTATTTTAAAAATTATCAATTATTGAAAATATAATAGTTTGAATTTATATTTTTAAACCACGGTTGAACCGATTCAACAATGACCTATTTATTTCATCCTATTCAAATAAAACAGCTATAGTTTTTTATTTTTATATTTTTGAAATAATTTAATGTTATTTTATCATTTTTTTTAATATTTTTCTTTACTTTAATCTTAATTTTCTTTGTCATCATTAATATATAAAATAATTTCAAATATTTCTTAAAAAAATCTTATGAATTTGTTGCATAACATATTGATGAAATTCTATATTATATTTACTTTATGCATCACAATAATTTATTGATGTTATAAAAATTATAATATAATTAAATCTTTTAAGTTTTATTGTTCAAATCGGTTATAATTACGGTTTGAACAGATTTTTATTGAACCATATATTTTTTGGTTCCACAATTATCAATAGTTTAAAAAACTAGGTTTGAATTTTAACTATGAATATACAAAATAATTTGTATTGAAAATAATAAAGATTTATATGTATAAATACTATAAAAATAATTAAATTTATATTTACAAAATATAGAGTTGGTCTTGGTCTAAATCCTTAATTAAAGATTGAAATCAAATAATCATAAGACATACGAGATTTGGTCTTACGAAAATTAAAATCAACTCAACACTAAGTGTTGGGTATATATTTATCTTTTAGGATTAAATTAGTTAGATAATTAGGAATTGGACCAATTCCACTTCTATCCTTATCTAATTTGATTAAGTAATTTTCTCTAAAATTAATGATTATAAGTTTGAAGCTAAAAGAGGAATAAAGTAATTGGGAATACCTGTCCAAAATGTCAACGTTAAGGAAGGGTTCAGGGGGGCCATCAACCTCGGATTTAGTCTTAACGTTGCTGCCGAAGAACGGTGCCATAAGTATGTAACCGCGGACGCGGACCGGAGCAACCGCCGGTGAGTCACGACGGAGCTTAACGGCGAGGTGATGGGCTAGGTTCCCACCGGAAGAGTCACCCATCACAAAAACCTTATCAAAATCAACCCCTTGTTTTAGCCATTCGTCGGCGTTACTCTTACCTCCGCTGGCGGCGGATATAGCCTGAAATTTAACCCACTCAAGAGCGGCTAACGAATCATCCACGGCGGCCGGAAGTCTATGTTCCGGTGAAAGTCTATAGTCCGGCGCCACCACTATAGCTTCCAACTCAGACGCGAGACGGAGGCAACACGTGTGACCGTTTGCCCACGTCCTCGAACCGACGCAGAATCCTCCACCGTGTAGAAAAATCAGTAAAGGGAGATCGGCGGCGGATTTCGGTGATCTGGGACGGTAAAGACGAAGATTCAGACCATGTTCTTCATCAAATAGAATATCTTTCCATTCGGCGGAACCGTCATCGTGTAACTTCATCGGAAAATCGATATGTTCCGACCGGTAAATTGAACCGTCGCTGTAAACTTGGACAATTCCAAGACAATCTTCAACTACATAGGGAATTGAGCCCATTTTATTGTAATTTTTTTCCTGGTTCTTCAAATCAAGAAAGTGGAGAAATAAATAGGCAAATTGTGTGAAACAGAACAGTGGCCCGTAGCAAAGATAAGGACGGTGACAGTCACTTTACACATAATGTTTTGAAAATTCAAATATAGAACTGAGATTCATTCAAAAAAAAATAGATTTATTTAATATAGTTTTTTAAAATTACGTTGTGGTGAAATATGGTGAGATATGATGATCGTGAATTTTTAAATATGTTTGGTAAAATTGTGATATTATGATCGTGATTTATGTAAAAATACTAATATATCCTTATATATATAAAATAATAAATATAATTATATTATAATTAATAGAAGTAATGGTAAATTAGTCTTTTTCAAAATCACGATGAGGCCACAGCTGGTTTTAACAACTGTGATGATATCGTGATTTTTTAACGATTATCACATCGCAATTAAGATTGTGTTTTGTGTATCATAAGAAAATCACGATATGGGCATCGCACCGCACCTCACCGCAGTTTTAATTTGGTATATAGAACTGAGATTCATTCAAAAAAATAGATTTATTTGGTATAGCATTTTAAAATTGCGCTGTAGTGAAATGTGGTGAGATATGATGATGAGATATATATATAAAATAATAAATATAATTATATTATAACTAATAGAAGTAAGGGTAAATTAATCTTTTCCAAAATCACGATGAGGCCACAGCTAATTTTAACAACTGTGATGATATCTTGATTTTTTTAACGATGATCACATCGCAATTAAAATTGTGTTTTAATTTGAGTTCCAAACAAACCCAATAGTTTTTGATATTATCTATTTTAGATTATTTAATGAGTCACATTACTTCTCAAGTGTTTACTTTTTTTTATACATAAACATCTTGGTGAATCACCCGTCTATACTCTTAAGCACGATTAAATTTATGGTTCCAAAAGGAATATTGCCACTTTGCTTGGGCAAAAATTTTGTATAATTGATAGATGAATCATTATACTTAACTTATAGTTGTTTCCCATCTATATTCGATGCTATGATTTTCCTAAGGTGTCTCGTACCTCTCGATGAGTCTTAAATTCACAACTCCTTATGGATTCAACGTCATTGCTGAGATTTGCCTCAAACATCGAATATAACTAAGGTTCTGCTCTGATATCAAAAGTAACTACTAGTTTCACACTTGTACAATATTGTTCACTTTGGAATACATTAGCTCTAATGACTCTTATTTAGTTCTCACAACTTTACTTTATCTCTAGTTATACTTTCTAGTAGGTCGCACATCCTAACTCTACTCTATGTAAGCACACTTAACTTTTTGGTTTCAACGGGAACGTTGACACTATGCTATGAAAAATATCTCATGTAAATGATAAAAAATAATTATACTTAACTTATGATTGTTCCCGTCTATAATTGATATTGAGATTTTTTCAAAGTGTCTCGTATCCCCGATGGGTCTTACACTCATCCCCTTATTCTCATTTGTTCACGCTCTAACATCGCAATTTCAATCACTCTACAATTTTAACATAGTATCAAAGTTATTTTCATTCATTCAAATTCACAAGTACAAACATTATAGTTGAACTTGATGGTAAATGTTGAATTTATCTCATATTGATTATAAAATTAAGAAATATCATCATATAATTAATTCATCAAGTCTTTTAAATATATGATCTCATTTGTTTATGTTCTTTTATCGTAATTTTAAAAAGACTCCATTTCGTAAAAATATAAAACAATGACGAATAAAAGAGAAAATGAAAAGGATAAGGAAAGTCCACTCTCCATGTGTGTAAAATTAATCTTATCTATGTAATGATATCGATTCATTGAGGTCATACCTGGTCCGCAACTAGTGGCGATGATTTATTTGTAAACATAATTATTATTATGTTATTAAATTATTAATTTGTTAACGCCCAATACCAAATTCTAACCTATAAAATTGAGATGGCCCATTGTACCCTTAGTTGATCACGTCCAAATGTCCAATCCATGACTTGTTAATTTTTAATTTTATGGGACTAAAATGTCTTTTAACATCAATAAATAAATATATATTTTTCGAACAAAATTGGATAGAAATTCAAAATGAAATCTACTATTTAAAACACAAATTGTATGAGTTTATGTGTTATATTGGACTACATGAAGTATTTTCACTAACTATATTATAAATTATAAATTATAAATTGCATTTTAGATTTATTAATTCAAATCAATAATTATTATAAATTAATGATTATGAATTTGTGTCGAATTAAATACTCAAAATCTCATATTTTAAGCTTTGAAATATGCAAACTGATATATCTAACTTAGGATAAAATTTATGATTTAATGAGTTGAGATAAAGTTCACATAGTCAAATTTGTAAGATAATTGAATTATATTGAAAAGACTATACTATGTATATAACTTATGAATCACCCTTAAATTGAACTGGTTTTGATCCGATTCAAATATACTTTTATAAATTTGATGATGCTCAAGTTATAAATCTATCTATTTTGCTGTCTAAACATCATTCAATTTTCTACCATTGTTTTTTTGTCAAAACCAATATGTACGAAACTCACCCAAAAGCTATGATATTATATATAAACTCAAAATTCAATGGATCAATAAAGATATGTGTAACACATTGCCTAAAGAAATAAATTATATTGAAAAAATATGTCAATCTTTTATTTATTTTGGAAGTTTAAAATAATAAAAAGGGCGGAAGGCAGTTTTGATCCCTAAAGTTTGGATAATTTGGCAATTTTGGTCCCCAAAGTTTCTAATTTTGGCAAAATCAGCCCCTAAAGTTTTATGTACGCAAAACAAGTCCCCAAAGTTAGCGAATTTTGGCAATTTTGGTCCCCAAAGTTGCGTATTTTCGCAAAATACGTCCCCAAAGTTTGCGAATTGTGGCAAATTAGGTCCCCGGACGAAAATTAATTTGGGGACCAAAATTGCCAAAATTCGCAAACTTTGGGAACGTATTTTGCGAAAATACGCAACTTTGGGGACCAAAATTGCCAAATCATCAAAACTTTGGGGACTGTTTTTGCCACTGAAACTTTGGGGACCAAAATTGACAAATCATCCAAACTTTGGGGACCAAAGTCGCCATTTTCTCAAAATAAATTGATTGATCAAAACTCCTTCTGAATGCTCTTGATTTTATTTCAGCCTCATGAAATTTTGACGAAATTTAAAATCCTTATCTAAACCCAATTGTAAAACATAATTGTCACAAATCACATATAAAATAAAATAAAAACTAATTAGTGATATTTACAGAAAAAAACAAAGAAAAATCACAAGTTCTGGTTGACACTTCATTTTTCCACTATGTAAATGCTTATTAAATTTAATATAAAAACAGATATTAGTTAGAAAGAAAAAAAATAGAGAATAATCAGCTGAAAATCTGCCGTCTTTGCCGCATCTCCTAAACTCGCCCGCCACAATCTCAAAACATCCATCCGCGATCTGATCGCACCATTCAGAGATTATTACACTAGATAGGAACTCTAGCCAACGGAACCACCTCCGCCAGCGGCGTGGGCATCGGCGATGTGCGGCAAATAGGGCAGGTAGGGTGCCGTCTCAGCCACTGATCAACGCACCGGAGATGAAAAATATGGCCGCACTCGGGCAATAGCCGGAGAACATCGTCGCTATTGTAATCTGCCAAACAAACTGAGCAGCAGGTTGCTGTAGAGTCATTATCACGGTAGTTAGCCCTCGCTTCGGAATACAGTAGCTTCGGATAGCTCGTCAGAGTCGCCTCGTCTATTCCCTCCCCAAGCTCAAAGTTTCCGTCCGGCGGGTCGTGGAGAGGAAGCGGCGTAGGGTTTGTTGTAGGGATAAGTGGTCTGGGTATTGTAGTTCTGGTGCAGAAATAAGTAACTGATGCAATTACAGTGATGAGGAGGAGTACGATGGCGACTCCGATGCCGTAGCCTAATGTACCGATGTCGCCGGTGACGGTGGAGGCGTTCATGGCGTGTATAAAGAATGAGTATAATTCATTGTGATTGTAGTATGAGAAGGGCGAGATTGGAGGTTTAGGCAAAGGGTCTTTGATCTTAAGTCAACGAAGCACTAATAAGATTTGGCTTGCGCAATCCTTCACGCTCTATATGGGCTTTAGGTCCTCTCTCTACCAGCCCTATGTCCCAATACCATTTTTTATATTCACCCAAAGTTTTGGTTTTTGGAATATTTATTTAGATGTTAATATTGGTTTTGTTTGGATTTTGAATGGGAACCTTTGAGTCGGGTACCCATCAATCGATCGAGTCATTTTTCGGATTTGGTTTTAAGTCACGGAACGGTCTGAATGTGGATAAGAGCGTGCATAGATGCTGAATGTTCCATGGAACAACTTAACTTTCTCAAGTCGTTGCAATGTTAGCGACATAGCGTACAACTCCCTACGTCGTGGAGGTTAGGGACAAGACAACCCTTACGAAGTCTAGGTCAAAGGATCTTAGCATACCCTTTTTTAGAGAACAAACATGCTAGGGAAATCCCGATTTTGCTCTCCAAGTTATCTATAAATACTAAAGAGTATGAGACTCTTGGACACATTTGGGAGGTCCTTAGACATAGCTAAGAATTGCATTATTTGTACTCGCAATCTTCGTGTAAACGACATTCGTTGCTCTTGATTAGTGAAAAGTTTACCCATGGATTCACTATGAGCATACATGGGATTTTCTACGCAAAATACCGTGTCTCCAGACATATTGAACGATAAGCTAAAATCATCTCCATAAAAAAAACTAAATATAAAATCTGCTTCTGTCTTTGTCGGTAGAAATCGGACGACTATGGGATACTATTATTTAACCTCTACAAAAAAGTTAGATGCAATAAAGCATGGTTAAATCCAGATAATTGTGGTTTTTTAGTTGTTTGAAGTAAGGATATTATTTCTTAAATCACGATTATAAGACAATAAGTTAGCACTAACCTAAGTTTCTTTTTTATTTCACATTTAAAAATATACATTTCTAACACTAAGTTTGAACTAATATGTGCATATTTTCTTAAAGAAACATTTATGAAGTATTCATTTTTAATAATTTTTATTTATAGTGATTTTATATGGTGTTTGTAGCGGTTTATGAATATACCGAGAAATATTATATTATCCGACCGAATTGAAGAAAGCACCATAAGTTTTGATCTATTTATAGTTTATACCTTTACCCCTTAAAATATTGTATTTATACTCGCAAGTCCTTAAAATATGGTATTTATACTTTTACCCCTTAAAATATGGAAATTATGTAATTCACTACAAAGCCCCAGATAAGTGAGTATCAATTATTTGCAACTCCACCCCTGAAAATGTTAAAATTATTTAATTGCCTACAAAATCAAATCAATTATCAATACAATGATTCCTCGCCACTCAAATTTTGTATACATTCTCATTCCTGCTTCCTCCCAACGTTCGAATATTGCAGTTACATCGCTGCCTCCGCCTAGATATCGCAGGTAGATATCTATCTCTATTCCTATACACTGTTCCTATTTTCAGGCACGCCGTAAATGATCGAGTGAATGCGATTTCGGCGATCGTAGGATTTTTTGATCAGATGCTTTATATTTGATGTATTGCCGACGCGCACGCTTCGTTTTACGAGAGAATCTGACTATGAGAGGAGTGTAACGATGTTCATGTTGTTGATTCTGATCTAATCCGGTTTTAAATGGAGGAATTGGAGCCTGTATTGAAATATGGCATCACGGATGAATTATTCGTTTTTTTGTTTAAGAAATGTTTTTTACTTTTTAAATTATGATCGGATGTATTTTGATCACTTCCATGGATGTATATTGTGAGCAGAGTACAAAAGCTATGGATCGTCTGCCTGGAAATGCTCGTCTCATGATTGTTTCAGATCTTGATCATACAATGGTGATTTTTGCTATTAAATCATGTTCAGTTTTTGGGGATTTTTGTTAATTAGTTACATGATGTGCAGGTTGATCATCATGACCCTGAGAATCTATCCCTCCTTAGGTTTAATGCACTGTGGGAAGCTTATTACCGAAGCAATTCTTTGTTGGTTTTCTCTACAGGAAGGTCACCTACACTGTACAAGGAATTAAGGAAAGAGAAACCTATGTTAACCCCTGACATTACAATAATGTCCGTGGGAACCGAAATAACATATGGTAACTCCATGGTTCCAGATGATGGTTGGGTTCAGATTTTGAATCAGAAATGGGACAGAAGCATCGTATATGAAGAGACTAGCAAGTTTCCTGAACTTAAACTTCAGGTATAGGGATAAACTGGTTTTGGGACCTTGTTCTTGTCCTTAGGCAATTTTGTCGGGATTTTGCAACTTTTTTAACAACTTCTGGGATGATGCAGTCCGATACAGAGCAACGACCACATAAAGTGAGCTTTTATGTTGTGAAAGACAAGGCCCAAGACATCATGAATTCTCTTTCAATGCGTCTGAAAGAACGTGGGGTATGGTTAGATTGCGTTTCTCTATCTATGATTATTGTATTCTGATGATTTAACTTGTTGGTCTTATGATTGGTTCGTGTCACTTTTTTGTTCAGTTGGATGTAAAAATAATTTACAGTGGAGGAATGGATCTGGATGTTTTGCCACAAGGTGCAGGCAAAGGCCAAGCGCTAGCCTATTTACATAAAAAGTTCATTGATGCGGGTAAATTACCAGAAAACACACTAGTTTGTGGTGACTCTGGAAATGACGCTGAACTATTCAGCATACCAGGCGTCCATGGGGTCATGGTTAGTTATTTTTCGTTGTTAACTACTTGGAGAACCACTTTTTTTCATGTCTGCGAAAGATTCGACGAGTCTATTGACTTATTTTTGCTTTTAAGGTAAGTAATGCTCAAGAAGAACTACTGCAGTGGCATGCTACAAATGCTAAAGATAATCATAACATAATTCATGCATCGGAGAGATGTGCATCTGGTATTATCCAAGCCATTGGCCATTTTAATCTTGGTCCAGGTACATCTCCCAGGGATGCCAAGAACCTTTTTGAATCTAAGACAGTCGAGTTCAATCCTTGCTATGAAGTTGTCAAATTTTACTTATCCTACGAGCTGTGGAGACGGGCTGAGGTTGAAAATTCTGACGTTTACTTGGAGAGCCTAAAAGCAGTATGTGTATTTGTTTCTCATTGGATTTAGTGTTAAATTTTCTGCATAATCACTCATGCCATGACATATTTATCCTGAAGATTTTTGGTTATCAGCATCAACCTGTCACTCTTGCAGTCCCCTTCAGGAGTATTTGTACATCCCTCTGGAACTGAGAAGCTCCTCTGTGACAGCTTGAGCTCTCTGAAATCCTGTTATGGCGATAAAAAGGGAACAAATTTCAGGATTTGGGTTGATCAGATTTTGCCAGAACTTGTTGGTTTAGACACGTGGCTCGTCGTGTTCAAGAAATGGGAACAATCAGGTCACCCTTCAACATTCTTGTTTGTTTTTTCTATCTAAAATTTCAATGCTTTGTACAGGTGAAGAGAGACAATGCTGCATAAACACAGCTCTGTTAAGTTCAAAAGTAAGTCATCTTAATGCTTTCTTCTCTGCTGCGAAACTTATGATTATGAATTTGTCATTAGAATACAGGTGCTCAAGAGGGACTTACTTGGCTCCATGTTCACCAGACATGGTTCGAAGGAGCAGCCCCCAACCCTCACACAGCCTGGTTAATCTAAATTCTTTTCCCCTGAATAAAGCAAATGATATACTGTCAATAATTTATTGAACAGACCAATTTGTATTTATACATATTACTATGTTGTGAGATACAGTAAATGCCTCCTTTAAACATATATTTCAGCAGAAAAAGCAGGAATTATGAGCTGTCTCTTTTCAGTTCATCTCATGTTTGTTGTTCATTCTTATTAGGGACACAAAGGAGGAAGCACACCACCTCCTAGAGGGAGACTGTTGAAACATTGATCTTCCTTTACGCTCTGTGCACCATTTCTTACTTGACTCTATTCCTTTACAGCAGCAGTTGCATCATTTTGCAGGGATAAGGATTTCCTTTTCTTAACTGGGTACAATTCGGTGCTTCTTTTGGATTGATTCCTAGTTATTTTACTCAGGTTGGAATGGAAGTAGGAGGCTTCCCCACTTTTGCTGCAAGTTCTTATAACATACCCAATCTATGATTTGAGTTTCACAGGTAAATGCTGAGATACTCGATGTGTGCAGATGAAACTTCCCACTTCATCTTCAACAGAAACCACAATTTCAAATTCCATTAAGAAGAAGTAAAAATCACAACGAATTTTTACAACAAAAAGAGGGCTAATGGAAGGGAATTTTTCAAAAATACATCCATTTCCAAATTTAACTTTCAAAACTATCTTACTTTTTAAAACATTTCATAGCTTCTTTTTTTTTAATTATTTAAATTATAAATACATTTTTTATAACAAATATAAAATTAAAGGTCGTTTTTATAAAATATCGGGCGAGATGACAAAAATTGAACGCAGAAGTATTTTGATTGGTACATCCCTATATTGGGTTTTGGGATGGGTTCAAAAAAAATAATACAAAACTATATATTTTTAATTAATCCTTTTTTAAAAAATAAATTTCGATACAAGTGACATACCAAATAAATTAATAATAGCCTATTATAGTGGTAATTTTTTTAAAAACAAATAAATTATAAAAATAGTTTTATTTTTTGTGGGTAGTATCGTAAGATTATAAAATAATTATTAAAAAATAAAGGTGTTTGAAAATAATGTATTTTTTAAAATCCCCTTAATTAAAATGATGCAACGATGTTTTCCTATTAATCAAATTTTGTTCGCATGCTAAATAACGAGTTGTTTGGTCGATCATTTTTTCTCCAGTATACTTTCATGTATCTTGTAAAATCGCATGCCAAAATCTATTGTTTTTTACTCTAATTTTTTTACCCGTAAAAATATGGCCTGCCTGCCGAGGAAATCAAATGAAAAATAATATATAAGTTCATACTAGTGAAGGAAGAAGTTTTTCCCTTCTGAATCTCGAAGGACTCCTCAGCTTGAAGCTGATAATGAGATTGAATTATCAGTTGTGGCACCAACATGCTGAATAACAAACCCATATATCTTCCTTTTCAGTTGATCAATTTTCTCCAGCATCTTTACATCACGTTTAGCCCCAACACGATCCAACCAATCATTCACTCGCTTCAACTCCGATAATGCCGCTGCAATAACGCCCCGATCCGGGCATATAGCAGGAACACATTGGGCAATAACACCAAAACCTGCATCCAAAGATGAATGGATGAATTTTATAAACCATAATTGCATCTCATCTTGTAAACTCTTCCCAAATTCTACTGTTTCCTTCATCCCTTGTCCCCTTATCCATGTTCCACCTAATCGTGCAGCATCCTTCGTGGTGTTCGTTTTATTCTTTGCGATCGGGGAGAGTTTTTTCTTAAACTTCTTATCTTCCTTCGTTGAGCTACCGAAGATATCATTTGTCAAAAGGAAGACCACTTCAAGATTCGTAGCTAGAGCAGATTCAACCCAGAGAGTGCTTAATTTCGATCGATCAAATGCCGAATTGCCTACACTGAATGCTGATTCGTAGTTATGGGTAAGCGCTTCTGCATCTCTGGTTGCTTTTAGAACCTCTTCATACATGACCATGAAGTTATCAATAGTTGGCATTGGATTTTCTGGCTTTGATGTTGAAACCAAATCTGAAAACATGCTGTGTACCGTGAAAGAAAAAAATCTATGAATTTCACAGCTATGTAAAAAAGAGAATCATTCAAGTGCTTCAATACCTTAAATTTCGTATAATCGATTCTGTAGCAATTGCCTCTTCTAAAGCTTCAGAAGCTGCTGTTGATGCGATTTTTCTCCTGAGCATTGCATCCTGAACAAAAACCAGATTGTAAAGATTTACATCACTAAATCCATTCAAAGATATTGCTACCTCTCCGAGTTTCGCTAGCCCTGAAGAGAGTATCTCTAAGGAAACACTGCCATCAGTCCACTTCTTTTCATGGATTGTGATCACTGGAGAAGATGATGCACCTTTTGGATTATCTGATTCCATGAGGCTTTCAGTTTTTTTCTCATATGGCTCATGTACATCGCTTAGACGCCTCGAAATGGCAGCCTGAATAAATAACATCATTATCCATACGTATAACGATTTATCCAGGCCTAGAACATGAAACAAAAACTATGTTGCTTATGCTAATGAAAAAAGACTTGTTACCTGAGTCCTCAAAATGGCCTGCAGATCAAGTTTATTCTTAGTCCCCATTTTTTCTTTGGAAGAATCAGCATCACCTGAAGCTAATCCACTATCCCAGCTCTTCCTGCTTGGTTTCCCAGAACCAAAAATAGATTCAGAGATCTTGGGAATTCCAACAGCAATGTTAGCTACCCTTTTCTTTCCGGAAGAATCCAATGCCGATGACACCTTGAGCCCACCGGATAATCTCCGCCCTGGAGACAATGACATTCTTCTTGACACCATCGGACTCGCCTGCCGCCTCCCAGATGTTGGCGATGGCAATCTATATCTAGATGGTACAATTATAGCTGGCTCCCTTGAGGACCTCTTGCTTTCCTCCTTCGCAGCTACTAGACTTGGTACCGTACATTTTGAAGGCACTGGGGAGGCTGATCTCTTCGGCAATCTCGCTGCGGGTGATGGATCTCTATCTGCACCAGATTTATTCACATGGGAAAGTGGCTTTTGCTTTAGGGTTCCAGGTGAAGAAAACCTCTGTGATCCCTTCTCCTGTATAGCTTTTCCATTTAGACGATCATCCTTTTGATTTGTAGCCACATTCACATTTACATTCTCTTTTGATGCGGTGTTTTGTTTACAAGCCAAATCCTCAGTGCAATTCTCCTTCTTCCCTGCCCTTGATAGATACGCAGCTAAAGGATCACCAGAGGCGTCAGAATCCGAAATCGGCTGAATAACAAATCCATTGGAAGAGAACAGAGCAATCAAAAGCTCAGGGGACCCAACAAAGCGGTGGCGGCCGGAAATTGGACGGAGGTTGACAACAATAGGAACAGGCGGCGCGTCAAATACAAGGCGATCGAGATGTACGAACTGGCCAAGCTGTAGGCGGTTGGTGAGAATAAGTTCGTTGTCTCGGTCGGAGAGTGAAACGTAAGTGGAATTCACCGAATCTGAAAGCTGTATATAGTAGCCGTGGTGGGACCATAGTGAGTCCGCGGCCGAGAGAGCCGGTACGATTCCGGTGACCTGTAAAAGAGCGCTGCGGTGGTCGCCGGTGACTTTGTTAGCCGAGTTCATACTCTGGAGAAGCTTTAGCAATATTCCGGGGGTTAGAGAAGCCATAATCAGAGAAGACCGAAGCAGAATCGAATTCCTCTTGTGGGTTGAAGAAATATCCAGCGACTTGATTTCTGGATGCTGCCAAATTGGGTTTTTTAGGGATTTGACAACCGTTACAGATTTGAAATTCAAATTCATGTAACGGTCCGCTCCTCTCCGGACCCCACAATTCCTAGAGACCAGGACAAGATAATTCAGAATCGAAGTATTTATTTCAAATCCAATGTCCAAACAACAATGTCAATAATAAAGCAATAATGAATGTAAAAAATAATAAAAATTATCATAAGGTGAATTCTAGAACAAAATACCTAAAGCTTTTTGACGATTTCTTCAATAGCGCGTTTGTAATAAGTCATTCTGCTTATGGAAGGTACAAAATCTTCATACTTCTTCGTGTTAAATGCCAATTGGAAGAAATTAGACCAGTACTGAAACTTCTCTTGCAACTGCACAATCCATTGTAAGTGAATTAAGCATGAATGTTTTCATCATTTCTAATAAAAGTTGCAATTTGTATAGCTTTACCTGATCCCGAATCGTGTTCAATGAATGTTTATCTTCGGCTTCATCGATGGCCTCTCGTATTTCCATGATCTGCCATTTCATGTAACTTTAAAACTCATACAAAAAGATGCAGGATTCATCATGATGAACAAACCTCAGCAAGTAGTTCAAGGTCTGTGATCCTTTCTTCTTCATCGAAAGGAGTACCCTCAAGCTTCGTCTGTAAACAGATTCGATTTCAGAACGTCTATGTAAGTAAAAAGACTGAATAAAACTACAAGCACTACAGAATGTATGGAAAACATACTAGGTAAATCGCTCTTGACAAAGGGTCAGCTAGTGTGCGATATGCAGCGATTACTCGAGCAGACTGTTCGGCTGCATAGTCCCTTTCCCTCTAATTCAAAAGAGCAGGTTTGTAAGGAATTGATATTAAAGAAAATGAAATGGAAGAGTATTAAAAACTGGAATAACCTTTGATTTTGAATGAACTAAATCAGGATGCAGCTTCTTTTGCCAGTCTTTATACATCTTCTCCAACTCTTCCAAATCAATTTTAGACTCCCTCTTCCTAAAATGAACGAAAAACAAAATCACTTCCTAACAGAAAAGTATACCTTTTCAATGATCGATCAACACATGATAAACAATAAAACAGTTCAAAAAATCTCCCAATCCATCGCAGCCGTAAATTAATCACTTCCTAACAGAAAGTTTTAACGTTTCAATGATCGATTAACACATGATAAACAATAAAACAGTTCAAAGAATCTCCAACTCCATCACAGCTGTAAATTAATCACTTCCTAACAGAAAAGTATACATGCCTCAAAGATCGATTAACACATGATAAACAATAAAACAGTTCAAAAAATCTTCGAATCAATCGCAGCCGTAAATTGCAATGCAAAATTGAATACAGAGAAAAGAGTGAGTACACGCAATTTCGCACATTAGCATTCCAGCAAGAAAATTAAGCAAAAACACTAACAGGCCAAAAATTTGAAAATAATCAATGGACTCATCGATTGGCTGGACGCTGCGACAGGCCTGACAGAAGAGAAACGCAGTCGCATATTCAGCACCCGCGCCGCAATTCCAACAACGAAAGTATTTCGGAATACTCGGCTGTGAACAGAATAATTTACAACTGTTTATAAATAAACTTCCGAAATTGATCTCAACATCGCTTGGACTATCGAGAATCGAACATTTCGAAAAGAGGAAAAGTTTCCTTTTGGCGGTGGTGGTGCTAACTGAACGGGAAGAGCAAAATTGATTAGAATCAAGAAATCGGTAAACGTCTACCGATAATGAAACTAAATCAAAGGAAGAAGAAACAGATCGCAAAAGCGCCGGTGAGATTTCCGCCGAAACGCGAAGCGGCTTCCTCCACATGTTGAGATTTTTCTCGAAGGAAACCCGCTGAGATTGTACGACGTACGCTTCTGTTTATATACGAAGCTTCAGTAAAGCACAAACTTCAATGCTCAAGGTACAACTTAATATGTAACAAATGAACATCTATCTGTCAAGTGTCAACTCTAAAATTTGCCAAAAATACCCAATTGGGCTTCTTTACCGTTTAAAGTTGAAGGCCCAATATAGTAATAATTGGGCTATCTTCGTAACTATGCGCTGACGCCCTACTGAATCCACGATTTCGAATTCTACATCAGCAGGCGAATCCGCCGGTGTTTATTCCTCTCCGATCGTAACTTTGTAGCTGCATTCACAATTTCGGCGGCGGCGCCTCCTCCACGTTCTCCTTGTTTAGAGTGCTTCGAATGGGTAAAAAGAAAGCTACAAAAGGCAGTTCCTGCGTTATCACTGAGGTGAAACTAACAACAATAAAGTGAAACTGCTTCTACATTTTCTCCCTCGATTTCTCAATTTTGCTAGGGTTCTTGTCTGATTTTCCCCAATTTCCTTGGAATAGGAAGAAAATTCAAAATCACTAGCCTTGGTCAAGAGCAGCAATGGCGTCGAGAACAGAATGAAGTACGCATTGACAGCTAAGAAAAGAGAGAATGAAAGAAATACAGTAGCAATTCGAAGATCTCCGCGTCTTAGAAATTCACCGACATATTCTGCGAACCTGGAAACTGGTATTATGCAGATTAAAGATGCCGATGATGAAGAAATCCCGGAGACGAACACACCGTCGAATCGGGATGAAGATCAGAACACAAATAGAGAGCAAAGTAGAATGGAAGAGAAACTCGATTATCTTGTTGAAGAAGTTAAACTTTTCAAGGCTGAGGTATTTCCATTTTTGGTGTTGATTCTGTTGCCTTTTTCTTCTGGATTCTGTTCTTTCTCAGATCTTCTTTGGACAAAACGGCTATAGCTACAAGAACATGTACATCGAAGCACAGAAGAAGGTAATGAATAATGAATGAATTCAGGTTTAAGGTACCTTTGAAGATGACAACCAAAAGGCATTTACTTGTGTAGATTGACGATTTGGCAGAAGCAAACTATGAGCTGGTGAAGAAGCTACAGTATTCTAATGGACAAATTGCTGCAGTAATTTCTAAAAAGCCTAACTTTTCTATTCATCAACTTAGCTCATAAGTTCATGACCATGATCTTTTTATCAATGTTTACCAGTACCAAAGTATGAACCATGCTTTGTTTGGCTCTCCTGGAAAAGTTAAAGTAGGGCCTGTTGCCATTAAAGGTGCAGAAACAAGCACAAAGTTAGAGGATTGCATCATCCCTGCAAATGGTTCAAAGTCAAAGAAAAGATATCTTACAAGGAAGTCTTGAACCAGATGATCTAAAGACTTGGGGCTGCTTTTTTCTAAGTTGTCAGCCTGTTCGGCACTTCATAAACAAAAAAACTGTATTATAATGTGTAGTTAACTCATTTTGAACCTGCAAAAGGCCTAGTTTGCTGTGTCTTTGTAAGGTAATCTATGATCCAGGAACAAGATTATTGAGCATCAAACATTAGAAATAATGTAGTGCCCAAAATGGTATATGTTCCCAAAGTAGTATATATTCGACCTGTTCGACGATAGAGTTGTTCGGTTAGAGCAACTCTCTGCTTGTTTACTTTTCCATATCATCGCTTGTATATCAATTCCTTGGCACTCTTGAGATTTGGGTAACTGGAAAATGGTTAGTACAAATGTATATTATAAGCATAATGAAGAAAATTGTGAGAATAAACTTACACATATGTAACATAAGTCTCAACTTTGTGCAACATATTCATTGTATCCTTGTTCACTATAAGGAAAACACCATTGTAAATCTACATGATCACAAATGAAAAATGAAGAGTCCAAGCGTTTAACCAGTAAGATATGCTATCGTACTTTTCGCAATCCGAGAAGTTGCGGAATCTTCTTGGTTCTTGGGTGCATAGCATTGATACTAACAACTAAAACATGAATTATCGTTTTCCGTATGTCGAAGAATGCATGCTATCTCGATAATACATTGTGGTCTTAATTCTTACCCATGAATCCGGATAATGAAAATAAGCTTAGCTTCTGGACTAACATAAAAGCCACCCTTCAAACTTGCTTAACGTTTCAAATTAATCTACTCCCGTACCTTCAAGACATAATTATAATTTTAAAATGGCAAATTGGAAGAGGAATCGCGATCCTAAAACTGCAGATTGTAAACAGCCAAAATCATAATCATACAAAGAAAACATTAAGTAGACCTGTTTCTCGTATTCCTCAGCATACTGCTTTCCATTCTTTACGATCAACTTCCTGATCTGAACTTTCTTCTTTGTTTTTTCAAGCGTCCAAATTCAGCCCTCTACTGCTTCTTCAAAAGCGACTCTGGCACTATCAAATTTTCTGCAGCAATCTCAGCCATCTGCAGGAAATATCGAGAACACAAAAAAAAATCGAAATCAAATTTCAAAATCAACTCCATCAACCTTCAATATACAATTGATCACCGAATCACATATCAAGCCCATTAACACCAATAAACCAGAAAGTACCAAGGATTATATTTACACTAGCCTGATCTCAAAGATGAACTCCAATTTTTCCTCGCACCAAAAAGTCCCAGGTGAAAACCCTAGTCGGCTAAAATCATACCTGAGCCTGACAATTCTGGGGATCCGACTGCCTAACTGGCCTAATTGAATGAATATGAATATTCTAGCTACTGGACTTTTAAATCATGAAGCCCAAATTATTTTAATTGTTTAGAATACAAATATAAATATAAATATAAATATAATTATAATTATAATTGAAAATGAAAATTTGTATTTTTTCTCATCTTACAATATAAATAACTTATATTTCGTGTATTAAGCTTTTAGATTTGTATCAATTTATATACAAAAAAGTGATCGTTTATCTTCGAAACCTTTTAAATTTACTTATCAATCAAGATCAATATTTTCATATCGGTTGGTACAATAAAAATCGAACGGACCATATTTTAATTGATATTATAAGGTACTGAGTTTTCGGATCCGACCCAAAAAAAATATAAAAAAAATTGAAATCAGACGATACACATGCCGTATAACAAAATCCAGACCGATATGAATGCATTGATTATAATGTGGAACAAAAAATTTACATTCTCAACTTGTCAAAATGAGAAATAAACGATTTGCAAAAATCACGTAAAAACGAAACCAAACAATAAACATTTCAGCTAACTATCAACAAGATATTCGATGTATAAAAGGCATGATACACAACTAGTTGAAGTTTAAGTAACCTATTTTGTTAGGAAGTTCATTTTTTCTACTATTATACAGGTTGCACCAACAATGGTTCGTGGTGCAAAATGTATTACGAACATTATAATTCGAGAATTAAAAAAATATAAATATATTGTTTTTTACATTTTATTATTCAGTCAAATAATATTTCAAACTATTTAAATATTTGGATTGAATAAAACTTTATTAATTTCAAATATTTTTTTCATTTTTTTACATTATTTCTTTGTGGATGTGTTTTTAAAATGCATAAAAATATAAATATTCACTTACAATGATCCTAAAATATTGAAATTGAGCCGTGATTTTCGCCTACTTAAGCAAACTAAAGCCTTATGCTACAATCATTAAAAATGGCAGAGAACTTGGAGCAAATCATGGAAATCAAGCCGTTGAAATCGAAGCGTGGATCAATCGACGGTCATGAAGCTATTCGCCGCCCACGTGGCCGGCCGGCGGGTTCTAAGAACAAGCCGAAACCGCCGATAGTCATAACGAGAGACAGCGCAAACGCGTTAAAAGCTCAAGCGATAGAAATAACTTCCGGCTGTGATATCTGTGACGCTTTAGTCACCTTCTCCGGAAGGAAACAACGTGGAGTTTGTGTTCTCAGTGCTACGGGTTCCGTCACAAATGTAACTCTCCGGCAACCATCGTCGTCGGGGAGTATTGTGACGCTTCATGGAAGATTTGAGATACTTTCTTTACTGGGTTCTGTTCTACCGCCGCCGGCTCCGACTGGATTAGCGGGTCTCTCTGTTTATCTCGCCGGAGCTCAGGGGCAAGTTGTGGGGGGAAGCGTAGTCGGAGCGTTAACGGCGTCGGGGCCGGTAGTGATAATGGCAGCTACTTTCATGAACGCGGCGTTTGATCGGATTCCGTTTGAGGAGGAGATTGAAATTGCGGAGGCGCAGCACTTTCTTAATGGCCGGAACCGCCGCCACGTTGAGGTTCCGGAGGTTTATAATTTGCTCACCAACGGGCCGGTGGGGTCTGAGGCTACGTGCTGCAAGTGGGAATCCAATACCAAATGTTGATCAATTGAAATATTATTATATAATAAATTAAGATAAAATGTAAAACAATTATATCAATAACTCATATACAATTAATTATGTTGACATATTTATTAGAGAACTAGAAAATTATGTATTTTAACTCTCAAAGTTCGTAATTTTGTCAAATTTGGTTAATGTAGTTTCGTATTTTGATTATTTTAACAAAAAAGAATTCCTAAATTTAACAAATTTGAAGTTTAATGGTTGTAACAATTTTGGTTCCAAAAATTTTGTGGCGATTGCGTCGACTCGGTGCGACTCGAGACGACTTGGCAAAAGTATAAGTGTCGGATTTTCGAATCGGCTCGAATTATTAAATAAAAAAATTTTTTAAAAAAATAATTGTTAGAATTTGTAGAAACTTGCATGAGCTCCAAGTTTAAGACTACAAATATTTATCAATTTATTATATAAGAAGATTTAACTTCTAAAAAATGAATATTGTTCGTCAATTCTACCACCTCTTAAAAAACAATAACTTTTTGGTCCATAATCGATTGCACGAAAAATTAGGCGATTGGCATATTTAGTCCCCATTGTTTTATAGTTTTGACAAGTTTAGTCTCAATAGTTTGTTAATTTTGGTAATTGAGATTCCCAAATTTTTAGTATGGCAAAACAGATCCCCATAATTTAGGCAATTTGGCAAAATCGATTCTCAAATATTTGTGTATGTAGCGTAATTGGTTCCCATAGTTACTTAATTGTAGCAATTGAGATCCTCAAAGTTTAAATAGCCAATTTCAGTCCCTTAATTTTAGTATATTTGGCAAATTCAGTCCCAAACTTTGGGTTGACAAATTCAATCTTTGAATGTGCAATTAATATATGTAATCGTCATTGTTCGATATAATAATTAGTATACGTAGTCGCCACTGTGTGGTATACAAACGTGTCGCTATATCAATCCATTTAGAACGAAAATTCAGGATTGTCATGAAAATCAGATAAGATTTGTTGCATGTTTCGATTCAAGCCAGTAAACATGTAAAAACCGACCTGATTTTCAATTTTTAACCTCAACGGTGTTAAAATTGGTCGGGGATAAATTTTGCCAAAATTTACGAACTTTGAGGACTGCTTTTGCTAGTATGTGTAAAATGTGAGGACCGATATTGTTCTTTTCAAACTTTGAGGACTAATTTTGTCACTTTGGTGATTAAATTAGCCACATTTTGCAAATTTAGATGATCAAATTTGACAAAATATATAAAATAATGGATTAGATTTGCCATTTCAAAATATGAGGATCAAATTTACCAAAATCAGTAAACTATGGGGGCTAAAGTAGCCATTTTCTCCTAAAAATTCGACAAATAGATCGACAACATAATAAAGTCGTGAAAGCATATAAGATACGTTTCTGGGAAAGAAAAAAAATCAAATTAAGAAAGAAATTAAAACGACGTCGTTTTGTATCAAGTGTCAAGAATCGAAGCTGGTCGGAGAGTATGACTCGGTACGACACGAGAAATAGTGAAAAATTGAAGAGTCGATGCCGCAGAAGCACTCAGTTGCCATTTGTGTTCTCTTTCATGGGCACTTAGACCATCTCCATCCGTGACCAAGACCGTATCTGTCAACATCAAACTTTTCTCCTGACACATCATCATTCTCACTCATACATATCATTTTATCTTTCATCCAACTAATCTTTTTACACTCTATTTCCTCTACATATATCTAAATATATTTAATTATATGTATTTTAATCGTATTTCCTTAATAAATACAATATATAAGTATTTCGCTTATATTCTAATTATATATACACAAAACATTATAATAATTTATACTAAATATGTGATAATAAAATATTATTGATTTTGCCCATCAATTATTCAAAAAATATGTGAGCATCAATAATTCACGAAATTTTGCCCAAATATGATCGACGAGATCTTTCTTCAAGCGTTGACAAATAATTTTATCACGAGAAGCCAGCATCCGATCGTAATATCCTTGAGCAGTAGAATCCAATCGGTGTTCTACATTTTCAGTGGTCAGTTGATGAGTAACATGATCATAGTCGGCGTTCATGTTAAAATTTGCAATGTAAGTGTCTCTCTCGTCTTCAACAATCATATTGTGAAGAATAATGCAACCATACATAATATCAGCTAGAGTTTGAGTATCTCAAGCACATGCAGACCCTGCTAATATTGCAAAGCGAGCTTGGAGAATTCCGAATACTCTTTCTATATCTTTCCTAGCTGCCTCTTGGTGAGCCGCAAACATTCTAGCTTTGCTATTTTGTGGAAGTGGAATTGATTTAACAAAAATAGGTCAATCCGGATATATATGTCATCAGCTAAATAATACCCTATTGTGTATTGATTATTATTCAGTGTGAATTCAACTCGAGGAGCACGACCTTCTTGTATTTCCTGTAAAAGAGATGATTTGTTGAGCACATATAAGTCATTGTTTGAACCCGACATCCCAAAGAATGTATGTCATATCCAAGTGTCCCAATATGCAACTGTTTCAAGCATTATAGTCGGTTTTGCATTATCTCCTCTTTGAAATTGATCCTTCTAAGCATTTGGATAATTCTTCCACTCCCAATACATCCAATCTATACTTCCAAGCATACCCGGAAAGCCATGCATGTCAGCCCATTGCAACAATCGTTGCAAATTATGCGACGTAGGTCGGCGCAAATACTCTTCGCCAACACTTCACGTAAACCCTTAACAAAAGCGCGCAAGCAAAATATTGATGTATTTTTCACCGATTCGAACATACTCATCGACTTGGTCTGCTGAACCACCATAAGCTAACATTCTAATGGCCTTTGTACATTTTTGATGAGTCGTCAATGATGTGATCATTGAAAGTATGGATCATGTAAGGTCATAGCCGTCATGATCCGCTCGAATACATGTCTTCTCATTCGAAATCGTCGACGAGAAAGCTCTGATGTGTAAGTTGGGCGATCACAGAAATAATCGGCAATAAGCCGCATATTTCCAGCTTCTCGACCACGTTCAATGTAATGACGTTGTCGACGCCGCTGACGGTGTTGTCTCTTCTTCAGTTGATGAGTCAGTATCCTCTAAGTAATCTAACAATGCATTACTTACATCTCCGGAAACACGTAAAATTTTGGTTACAACTGGGATTATTTTGTCCCCAGTGGAACAAGGGCAAACGGTATAAAAGGAGGAAGATTGTCTGACATTTTTCTTTGCAAGAAAATTTATGAATGAATTGTAGAGAAGTGTTGTAAATTACTTTGTTACTAACATCTTTTATAAACATAAATTCAAGACACGTTTATTCACCTTTGGACAAAGATGAAAGTAAAAGATAAGGTGTTGATATTCTTGGTATTTGGGAGATTCGAAAATAATTGCAACACAACAAATAAATACACATATGTATGGCATGACTAGTCACATTTCTAATAAATCCAAAACACATTTATTCACCTTTGGACAAAGGTGAAAGTAAAAAATAAGGTGTTGATATTCTTGGTATTTGAGAGATTCGAAAATAACTGCAACACAACAAATATTGCCCATGATTTGATCTTTCTAAATTGTATATAAATATTTGAGTTGAGGATCATTTTTGTACAAAAATTACATCATATTCTCTATTTACTTTGCTAGTAAAATCTTCAACGTTAATGGATTTTACTCTTCCATTCTCTCATGGATTTAATTGCCACGACGGACTTGAAAACATTCAACTTCATTCAATAATGAGAAGTTTCAAACGAGGTAGACAACGGTGGACATCTGAAGAACTCTTGGTCGTTTCAGCATAACTAAATGTGTATGTGGATCATATCGTCGGTAATTTTCAAACATCCACGGGATTTTAGGCAAGAATTACATAGTATTACAACTCCAATATTGTTCGTGGCATGCCCATGAATCAGAATCAATTCGAAAGAAGTGGATAGATATTAACAAACTTGTTGGGTTATTTTGTGGATTTTATGATGCATCTTATGCAAGAAAAAGAAGCGGTTTTACCGAAAACGACTATGTCCAAGAAGCCCATAAATCTTATCAAGAAGCACACAAAATAGATTCAATAATTTCAGCTAAACACTTTCTATATGAGTATTGTTAGAGAGTAATGAGAAACGAGGCAAAATGGAGACGTCATATCGATCGTAGGGCAACTAGTGGATCTACCGGAGGAGCAAGCACTGAGGGAACACAACCTTCAGATACTGAACAATGACCGATTGGGAGGAATGCCGCAAAGCGACGTGAAAGGAAAAAAACATCGACTCGAGCTGAGTCCTCGGCTCGTGCTGAATGAAAAGCTCGAAATGAGGCAATTGTTAGTCAATTCACCAATTATGAGTCTTCCATACGTGATTTAGAACGACAACTACACAACTACAACGAGCAAATGACGATATTTAACGGAATACAACTTCTCAATATCAATCCGGCTACACTCACTCACGAGCAACAAACATTATATAATAGCACACTAAGTGCTCTAATTCAAGGTTCTTCAGATCGATCTACTCCTCCTTCGGCTGGTTTCTGTAGTAATGCAAATCAATCACGTAACGATAGTATTGGACGAGATCCAAACTTAGATGATTGATACTGATAACTTTAATTTTATTTTGAAATGTTTAGGTATCATTCTTGTATCAATTTAATTTATTTTCAAAATATTAATATTATTATAATTATTACTAAATTTTTTAATTTAAAAAATATACTTATTTTTAAATTTTTTTTTATTTTAATATATATATAATAATATAATTAATTAAAAAAATAAAATTTAAAAAAATATAAAAATAATAAAAATTTGGACAAAGGAGAGAGAAATTCTCTCTCTTCCGCCCAAACGTTCGGACATATGGTGAAAATAAGAAAAAGATAAAACTGATTCTCATACTTGATATGTTTTGGTACAATACAACCGTAAAATTTAGTCTATATAATATAATCAATATCCACACTTTTCAATTTTGACGAATTGAGATTATCGGTTAAAATCAATTTTATCACTTTAAAGATCTGATTTCACAAATATTGTAAACTCATGTGATCAAATTTATCAAAAACTTAACTTTATGACTTAATGTATCATTACAAATTATGAAAATCAAATTTACGAGAACCCGAACAAAAAAAAGGTCAAAAGGAATGAAACCGACACTACATTATATTTATATACCCAAAAGAAGATAGTATTCCTTCCTTCACATAGAGCATATTCAACATAAACAAATACACTAGAAAACACCAAAGCAAAAAACAAGCAGTTATTTATCATAAACTTCTCTTCTTCACAAAGAGAAAAGATCCATCCAATACCTCAATCCACAGTCTGTGGATAACTTATGCAGCACCTGAACCGAGCTTTTCGAATATTCGTCATAATATCGGTCTCAGCATCTTCAAGCATTCTCACAATCTCGCTAAACGAAGGTCGAACATCAGGATTCCCGTCCCAACATTGAGTCATTATCCAGCTTAAAGACGGAAGGCATTCGGGAGGAATTATAGGACGAACACCTTTATTTACGACCGCAAATGCTGCCTGAACAGCACTCATGTTCTGGAATGGAAGCATTCCTGTTATGAGTTCCCATAGTACGATTCCGAAGCTGTATATATCCACTTTATGTGTATATGGCCTGTGCTGGATCATTTCACTGTATTTTTCACATCATAAATTGAGTACACATAAAGAAATATATGTTGTTTTCGATAATGTAATAACTCTATGAGAAAATGGCTGGTTTGGTCCCCAAAGTTGGGTGATTTTGGTAAATTTGATCCCCAAATTTTTATTTGACATTTGCAGTCCCATACTGTGATAGTTTTGACAAAAGTGGTCCCCATAATTTAGCAAATTTGGTCCCATATGGCAAAATTAGTCCCCAGAGGATAAATTTCACCACATATATTAAACTTTGAGGATTAAATTTACCAAAAATTACAAAGTATGAGAACTAATTTTACAAAAATACAAAGTTTGGGGACTTGTTTTGCTTCCAAAAAACTTTGATAACTAAATTTGCCAAAACGAAAAAAGTTTAAAAATCAAATTTGTCAAATCATACAAACTTTGAGGACCTTAGATGCCATTCACCCAATAGAAATTCAGGATTCAATGGGTTGGAAAAGTGTCCGTGTAGCTCAATTCATAAGAGAAGTGAATTAGATTGAAAATACTAAGCTAAGTCAATTACTTATTATATCATTTCTCATATAAATTAGAATTTTTTTATTTCTGCGGATATATTTTAACAATAACGAAAACTTACGGGGCCATCCAACGATATGTGCCGGTTTCGGGTGTCATTCCTTCGGTTTGTACCTCGATTCGAGCTACACCAAAATCTGCAATCTTGATTGACTTATCAGCAGATATTAAAAGATTATCAGATTTCAAGTCACGGTGAATTAAGTTCAATGCATGAACATACTCCATCCCTCTTGCAACATCTAAAGCTTGCTTAACAGCCAATTTCAAGGGAACCGAACGGCTCTGTCGTTTCGTCAAAAATTGCCTTACCGAACCACCTTTCGCATATTCAGTAACAATACACCACACAATAGACTTACGACAAGCACCAATAAATCGAACAATATTCGGGTGTTTCAACCTTGCCAACATAGTTACCTCTTGCTGAAATTGCTGCTCCATTAACTGTGCTCTCTCGATATCATTTTCCGGTTTTTCTAAAAGCTTTATCGCAACATCTTCATCATTATATGTTCCTCTATAAAGTTTTCCAAATGCCCCTTGAGCAAAAGGAGGTCCCATATTCAGTTTCCTCAAATCGATTGTCCACTCGTCGTAATCACCAAGACCCTCTGTAGGGTAACGAGGATCCATTAAAGCTTGAGCTAAAGCATCATCACTTCGACCAAGAGTAACTCTTCCATGAGTAACACTAGCAGCAACAGAATAGTTATGTACATGTTTCATGTGATCCAAGATTCGAGTATGCGAATCATTAGATCCAACGCTACTGTTGTCTACAGACATGGATACTGAGCCACCACCATTGCTTATTTGCAAGCTTCCGTAACCATCTATCGACATATTCGAACCCTCATTGAGCTTCTGATAAAAGTTTTGGGAGAAATCATAATTGTCATGGTTACTATTTAAGCCACCAAATCCAGTAAATTTTGGACCTTCAAGCATCTTTCTTTACAGCATAGGAACTTCCAAGCTTACAAAATCTGCAAATATCATGACAAAAGATAAACGAAGTTCAATCCAGGCAAAGTTCTAGGTAATCCCCAATTCAAAACTCCGTTAACTCATTGATAAAAGAATCGCATAACAACCGAATGCCATAGGGGCATTTCATCAAACAGCAATCATCAGTATCCCCAATTTAATAAAAATGAGCAAAACCCCAAACCCAAAAACCCAGAATCAACTACGAGCAACAAAGTGGGCGAAAAATCATAAACCCTCACAAAATTTTAAACAAACAGACGATTCAACGTAAGATTTAATATATTGAAATTTAAAAAATACCTCGATCAAAGATGGGTTCATGTTTACTTCTTCGATTGATTCAGCTGAATCCCGTAACGCCTAATCGAAGATCAGGAAACTTTCGTCACTGCTGCTCTCAGACCTCAAAATATTAAAATATAAAAACGAAGAACGACCCGTCTATCAAGAGAAGCCAGAAAGTAAAGGTATATGAAATTGAAAATGAACGACGATCGTTTAATCTCCGCACTCCATACCGTCAAGGGCGATAGATGAAAAGAAAAAGAGTCTTATTTATTTATCACATTTTAATTAACTTGGCTTGGATATTATTTGTGGGACCCTACCCAATCGGCAATCGCTCTACAGCAGCCGTTAACTTAAGATTATTTCGGCATGTTAATCAAATTATTGAGAATTTATTCATATTATTAATCATAATTTATAACTTAAAATAATTGTTGAAATCAAATTCTATAATTTTATTAACTTAAGAATTCAATTAATCAGTAAAAATCATGATTTAACCATAAATATTATAATCAAGTGTGATACCATTATGATTTACGAGTTTAATAATTTACTCATATTTCCAATAACTATAATAGAATTATACTTATCATATTTTATATATAATACTATATCGATATTTTTATATAAATTACGATCATTTTCTTTTATTTAATCATCACCGTTCACAACGTCTTACCACACCTCACTAATCTAGCTTTAAAACTGTAATAGATTATCCAAACAAACCCAATATATTTCATCGAAAGATCAATTTTACTATAGTTCTTAGTTGGTGGAGCGATTTGTCTAGTTAATTTTGTTAACGAACTAACTATGTGGAGCAATTCGTCCCTAGCTAGCTTCTTAGAGAGACTACTGCCTCCCAAGTTGTGTAAGTTTGAGGCAATGTTTGAATACCGGCTTACCGGTTTTGTACCGGTCTTGGCCGATACACTGGTATACCGTCGATATACTGGATATATCGGCAATATTTCGAAATTTCGATCATCTCGGTGAACACCAGTAGAAATAAAATTTCGGTCATCTCGGTGAACACCGATAGAAACGAAATTTCGGTCATCTCGACCGAAATTTCGTCTGAGATTAAAACATTGGTTTGAGGCAATAACAGGTATGGGCTGTATGCGCGCTACACTAATGAATATAACAAATCTAAGCCTCGGCTGACAAGTTCGGATAATCTTCGAAATTTCATTATGATGGGGATAGATCATTGGAATAGTTGATCTTAAATGAGAAATTCATAGTAAGCGCAAGTCATTACAAAACGTAAATAAAGAAATATAATGACACTAACGTGAAAACTCAAAACCGAAAAAAACGATATAATTGATAAACATCCATGGTGAACTTATTATAAACAATGAAACACTATCTTTCAAGCTTACAATTATGCCATGAAACTCTCTATTTATAGGATTAGGACCACGATCTAATTAGGAAAAATCTAATCAAATATTCTACCATATTTACACCATATATCTAAATATACTAGTTTCATATCTTTGACTACGTCTTCTATATATATAATGAATGAGTCGATTAAAGAAGGAATCTTTCAATTCGACATTCTCGAATATCGATCCAAGTTCAATCCAACCATTATAAAGTAGACTAATCACAATCACCCAATCAATATCTATGATAGATCGACAATACCAATCAATCCAATCGACATCACTTCTTCATGTTAGATTTTTCCCTAGTTGGTTATACCCCTAGTCCTCGATACCCCTAGTCGGTTTACCGACCGACCAAACCGAGTTTTCCGCATTGAGTGTCTGTCATGAATGAAAGCTGTCTAACAAAATCGAAAACTACATACAGTATTCACGAATCCATTATGCAAGAAAACGATACTAACTGAGGAATAGTGGCACCAACATTTGAGTAATAACAGCATCATAGAATACAAACAGACAACTGCGAGTAACAACAGCATTTACAAGGGCAACAGAGAAAGCAATCAAATCATGTACAAAACACAGAGAAAGCGATCGAAGAAAAGGAAACAATTACCTGACCGGAGCAACAACGATTTCTTGAATCTCAGTTATTCTCATAGGCGTTGAACAATTTACATTCTTTTGATTTCCCCCTTTCCCGTGATTTTAAGATACTTAAAATCAGTTCAATATCGTTATATAAGAAACAAGAAAAAACCTGAACAATAATTCATAAAATATATTCATTACATATAACTGATACTAGTCATTGAATACTATTAATAAACATACATAACAAATTAAATTTCTCAAGCAAGAAAATTACATCTCATATTTAAAAGATAAAAATCAAATTCGTCTAAGACACATGTTTATATCACCACAGTCCATTATGTCACTGTCTCAGATTCGTTTAGGGCACATTAAAGTCCAATTCCCAAAATGCATAACATTAACCAAAAGAACAAGATATACAATAATTCACATGTTTATCTTGATATATAAACACTTCATAAATCTTGATCACAAAGTCCACACAATCTTCAAGATGTACAATAATTCACATGTTTAGAAATAGGTGTTTCAATAGAATCTGCACTCCACCGACCGAAAGCAACTTCGCAGGAATAAGATTTCAAATTTCAAAAAAATGATACAAACAGCAATTACCAAGCATGTAAAAATTAGAAAGGGCTAGGGGGAATACTGAACTGTCCCCGGAGTATACCCAAGAATCGCACTTAAAAACTGGATACTAAATATGGAAAGAGAAACAACAAAAACGGAAAGGAAGCATGAGATGAATGAAAAGATCACCTCAATGGTTTAAATACACAATTCTCATTTTGGGCATGGTGTGACTGAAGATTACTTTTGGTTTGAGTCTATCTTGGAAAAGTTTTTACCAGCATCAATACTGAGAGCATCAGCAAGCGTGGCTGATATCAGATCTATAGATTCAGTAGAAACAGTCGCTTGTTGCTTTGCCTTCCTCTCCAATAAGGATTCCTCTTGTTTATCGTAGAAATTGAAATCATCAAGAAGTGAAGTATCAGCTTCATGATTCTTGAAAATATTTAATATTTCAATTCCCTGATCCAGTTTCACCTGAAATTGAGCAAAAAAGATCAGAACAAAAATAAAAATAAGAAGCAAGACACTGCAGAATGCATCTGGATGTTGAGTTAAAAAATGAATGACCATCATATCTGATTAATTAAGTTATAAAAGTGCAATATGGAAACCTCTTGTGAATCTCGGCTGTGCGTAACAGGCTTATTTTCATTATTTTCAAGAAGTATGTGTCGAAATCGACTGTTGGGAACATCTTTTATGATATTCCATTTGACTGGAAACTGACCACTCCATCTTTCTCAAAATTAACAGGCCCAGTCATCTCAGCTACCCCACAAAACTGCCCGCTGGCATTAACCTACACGTTTTAAAAATGTTACAAACATTGCATAAAATATTCTCAGTGACCAAAGAAACTACCAGATTGAAAACACCAAAAGAATGATATACTACAAGTTTAGGTATGTAAATTAGGAAAAAACTAACACAACACAGAAAAAATCTCAAGGCCCCAATCGACTGCTGATCATTTCATTTTTGAGTGGCCAGTGGCCATATAGCTAAGCACAGATTGAGTCATGCTAATGGATAATTCACATAGAAAAAGAATCATGTCAATCACATAGCAAATAAAGTCACATGCAAGGATGAATCAGCAAAGTGCACTTCAATCATCTTCAAAAGTCATCTAAAATATTAGAAGATAAAAGAATGGGAACATACTGAGAAAAAGAGGAATACTGGGCAAATCCCTTCCATTTCTCTTGATTCACGATAGGCAATATCCAGCTTTCGGTTTCCCAGAGGTGTACTCGCCCAAATACTGTATTTTATGCTTTTATGGATATTATCTTCACTGAAAGACTTGATAACAAAGAACTTTGCACGTTCATAATCAGTTATAAAATCAGGGGAATTAAGATGCTGGACATGGAATTTAGAAGTTGATTCTGAATCCTTTATTTCAGCATGAGAGTCATCCATGGAGGAAGTCTTGCTTTTGGGCTTTGAAGCTCTTGGTCCTCGAATCCAATCATTCGAGGAACCAAGTGAATCTGTAGAATTATTGATAGAGTCCATATCCCTTTCACGCCTTCCACCTTTTTGATTGGTGATCAAGCTTCGAATTGGGTTAGATCCTACAGCACTTTTGTAAAATCCACCACCCGGAAAATGTCTAGATGATGAGTTTGATGGTATACCAAAACCCTGAAATGATGCATGAAATATCATAACAGCACTCAAGATTACAACAAAATCGAGATGCATCCAAAAGACCTAAGATACTAATTCATCACAAAAATTAACCAAATTCAAGATTAAAAAGGGCTTGTTAATCATGGAAGGATATTTTAAACTATATTCAAATAAAAAACACGAAGATCAAATTGTCAGTGAGCATTTTTAAGTTGAATGACGGAATTCCATCTCACTAACTAAGTGTGAAATACAATCAATCTTCATAAACATTAACCTAATTTTCCTCTCTTTTGTAGTGGCTGCACTGCCAAGCATATGTCAACATATGCTATGATTCAAGGTAATTAAATTAAACTAACCTGGGCGACTGTTTGCTCATAAGACCCTAGCAATCCAATAGGTGAGGGGTATGCAGTTCCAGAGGTTAATTGAGACATGATCCTGCTAGAATCAAAGGAACTTGAAGAACTTGGTAATGAATCTATAGATCCAAACTCGCCTGGAATTGTAAAAGGACCAAGACCATTACTCACAGAGAGATCACCGAAACTTCCAAAAGGCAGAAGGTACCCTGATCCGGGCCCAAAGAATGCACCGTCGGCTATATTTTCTTGGATGTTACTTCCTGATGACAACATTTCACTCTGTGAAGGTGGTAGAGCTGAAGAAAGATGCTCGGGGGCAGGTGAGAGTGGAGGTGTATAATAGGAAGGAGTAACAGAAATCTGATGTGGAGAAAACAGCTGACCATCAAACAATATAGGGCTAGCGAGTGGAGAAAGCTGTCCAAATGCCATCTGTGAATCAAAACTGTACCCAGGATAGTATAGCGAAGAGTTGTCGTTGTAAATTGCCTAACAAAATAGAGCACTAATTAGCATATTCAGGATCGATTGAAATAGATGATGCAATATATGATACCAACCGGAGGAATGACATGCAAGCTATTGGAACCAACATAATTTGAATGTTCCCCCCAGTGACTGCTGCCATTCTCATAACCTGAATAACTAGATAGATATGATCGAATGTCTTAATTAACAAGATGTAAAATATGAACAGCACATTCCACATTAGAGAACTATGACAGTCTTTGTTCACAAAAAATAGCAAATAGAGAAAGCTTTGAACCTCTCATTCACTTAGGATATATTTATGAATGATGAACTGCTACCATATCTATGAATGACAAAGAAATTGAAATTCGGTATGGATTCAACGGATAAGGCAATGTGCATGAAAAACGGGGAAGATATATTAATCTCTCAAAGTTGTAATAACAGGTACTACTTCATAAAACAAATTAACCAAATGCTACATTTGACTACCTCCAAAATAATAACCCTGGTCTTGGGGTGCGTATGAGTTGAGGGGAAGCATTGTTGTCAAAGCTTCACTTTTTTCAGATATCACTGGCTGATCTTTGAGATTTCTGGACACTATAGTTAATCCCACATTAGTTGAAGGATTCACAGAGACAACTCTTTCATCCTTTTGAGCAAGGTTCTGGCAATATTACAAGAAAAGAACAGGTGCAGGAAATTAGTTAAGCCTGAGAATCATGAAGCAAAAATTTGAAAAAAAAACTTCTTGAATGGCAAACCTTTTCAGGTAGATTATGCTGCTCAGGAGCTCGATCACCTGTACAAACCAGGTAAATTGCACGATTACCTAACCAATTAAGAAGTTAACTATCGATAACAATTTTCAAAACCAATAACATAACCTCATAATCACATCAATATTTGTTAATCAAAGAGGAAAAACGAGCAGCAAATGTCAGCTTTACTCATATCACTCCAACTATTCGCTGGCAATGCCATCAAATAGTATTCATTTGTCGGTGGGAAAAAGCATAAACTTTCATCGACACCCAATCAAAATACGCAGCCACTCCAATGTTAAAATAAAATAAAATAAAAACATGCAACAACTCACCAGGGATTGAGATGGAGGCGAACGTATCTAAGCTCTTTTTATTTGCATCCTCCATAGATTTGATCTAATCGATACTATAACTCGCTACACCCACCAGATCTAGCGAAATTCGTCACCAAATCATAGATCCAACTGGAGAGAAACAAATCACTCTTAAATCTTAACCTAGACCACCAATCAATCCATACAAAAGCCCACTGGCTTTCATCCACATGAACTCAGCAGCTCCTTTGGGAATTCCGGTAATCGATAGTATTGCTTCGCGGGAGGTTTGAAAACCAACACGGGAGAATTTCACAAATAGAAACGTTTTAAGTTTTAAATTATCAAACTAAAGATACTTTTCAAAGTGTTATGTAACTAAGTAGCTTTCATTATTTAATTAATATTTTGTATAATTACTTATTTTTTTAATCTATTGATAAATTATAAAAAGTTTAAGGACTTAAATACAAATTTTGAAATTATTAAAAAAATAAAAAAATATATATCTACACAAATATAGATGTATGTATCTGATTGAATCTACATGAGCATATGAGTTTGAGTCGGGTTAATCGAGATTGAAACATTAAAACGATTATATCTTCATAATAATATATAGAAAATAAAATTTATTTATTTAATTTAGGATTTAGGAAGCAAATTAGGTATATATACATACATAATATTATTTCCAATTATTATTTGCAAATTTTACTCCATGTGGTTCCAATTATACTTGAGCTTGGTTTTCTTGGTACCTTAAAATCCTTTTACGATTATTTAAAAAATATTTAATTAATTGGTATAACTAATACACATACAAATTTATCGCCAGTGTTGCCCACTGTCATTCGTACTTTTATCTAAAATATCCATCCACACATGATTTTAGTTTGTATTTTATAAGGTTGATGAATATTTTGGCAAAAGTACGATTTTGTAGTGGATATTTTTTGTAAATGAGCCCAAATTTATCCACATCAGTAGCACTCCGTTATGATTTCCTTAAGAGAGAACCAAAAGTCGATTATTTAAAAAATTGATTAAAAAATATTGGTACCTATGTTGGTATACATATAGGTATCAATATGACTTCTTTACTAAAAAATCCATAATAATGATTTGAAATGCATTTTAAAATATCGATCAATATTTTAATCGTCCAATACACACAAATCGCGTCGGGTTCTAAAACCTGCAATAGACAAAACAAGGAACAAAATTGAAATTTGGGTTCAGAGTTCAGACCCACCAATTCATTCAATAAATCGATCAATAATTCAAACGTACAATACAAACGAATTGCGTCAAGTTTTAAAACAGCTACGAACACAACAAGGAACAAGTTTGAATTAAGTTAATAAGATCAATAAAACACATCCAATACTAACGAACCAAGTCGGGTTCTAAAATCTTCAATGTACACAACAAGGAAAAAATTTGAATCAAATTAATAAGAGCAACATAACACCGAAAAGTTCGAAAACGCCTCGGTAAAACAATTTATCGCCTCAAGAAAATAATGTGTATTCTATATAAATTTGCAAGTAACAAGAATCTCCCACAAGCATCAACAAAAAAGAGAAGAAGTAAAGGGAATTTGCTCACTCTAATGTCTTTTCATTTCTTGGAAAATATTAGCAACCTTTGGGGACAATCTTGGCAAGAATTTGAATAACTGAAAAATACATAAAAATTAGCCAAAATTTTCTAGTTATATAACTAAAAATATATAATGCATACCCAAAGTTTCACACAAGCATCAATAATAACTGGTATAAGGCAAACAAATATAGTGATAGCTGCTTCGTCAATCTCGACTCCGTAATGCTCAACGATTACTTCGAGCAACGTTTGCCAACCCGATTCAGAGTGATAACTGATAACACGTAGAATCTACTATTTAAATGCAGTTTTTGATGAACGAATCCGAGCGAGGATGATGATAAAAAGGCGATGATTCAAATAGTAGGAACGTATTACCCGAGAAAAATATCGGTGATGAGTATTATAAGAAATGCCTTTCCAGTGTCTGTGGTGTTATTCAGTATCTTATAACCAGTAAATTTCAGCAAAGCTACCTGCAAGAGTAAAGTGCGTGAGAAATGTAGTCGAAAAAAGATATGAAGATTGAAGGAAAATAACGAATGGGAATGTTGGAATTATAGAGTCTGGCCGAAATTACGACGGGAGAGCGTGAACGAACGTGATTAAGGGTATATTTAAAAGACTTGATCAAGCTATTATGTGATGGAATTCTCACACTTATAAACCTAATCAATCCCATTGAACTTGAAATGAACTCGTTCAGTTCATAAGGTGATCAAACCATTATGTGATGGAATTCTCACCCTTATAAACCTAATCAATTCCATTGAACTTGAATGAACTAGTTCAGTTGATAAGATGATCAAGCCATTATGCGATGAAATTTCTATCATAATCCCGTTCGTTCACACTCTTCCGTCGTAATTTCGACCGGACTCTATAATTCCAACATGGAATTATAAGTTCGTTGCTCACTTGATCCTGGCAGCAGTATAGAAGAATAAATAATGAAATACCAAACACCATATCTGACCAAATGTTTGCAAATGCTTTGCGGTTTTCTAATCTTTTTTCGTCTCTCAACTCTAATCTGTACAAAAATACAAGCTTAATATAGTCTTAAGTAAATGCTTCATTTTTTTAACTGAATGGAATTTTCCATACTTTGAGTCTCTTCAGTGATAATAAAATGTCGATAAAAAGATGGCTTTCGATTTTTCAAGGCATGATCTTCTTTAGGGCTGTTACACGATCCGAACAGTTCGTGAACAATATGTGTTCGGCTCGTATGTGATCGTGTTCGCTCGTTCGAATAAAAATATGAACATTGTTGTAACACTACTTTTTGTTCGTTTATAAGTTAAACGAACACGAACATTTTCGTGAACAAACATAATTTAAATTAGTTTTATAAAGGTATTTAAATTAAAAAACCTTTACAAAACTTTCTTATGTTATTAGTGATGTAGTCTTCTTCTTTGTTTTGTGAAATATAATTGTTTGATCATTTTTTCAGTACATTTTTTTTTTATTTTGTTTAAAAAACAACAAACTTTGATTTTTTGGTGAAGTTCGCACAAATACTACAAACATGTTTGAACAAATCGTACGAATAAGTTATTCGAACGAACATGAATACTCACTTAATAATTTGAACAATGTTCGAATATATTTTCACGTTCGAATAAAATATGAACGAACATGAACACGTTTGAATAAAAATATAAACGAACATTATCACAACAAGTTCAGTTTTTTCGTATCGAATAACAGCCCTAATCTTCTTACCACATTGTGTTAATCCTTAAAAGTATATTCGAATATGGATATTAACAAAAGCTAAAAAACTTACGCTTTGTGTTGTATCTCATGGTAAAGCTCAACATCAGAAAGTGGTGGAGATTTGCCTATTTCAACTTCAAGTCGATATCGAGCTTTTTCGATATTAAGATCCTTAACAATTTCAAGCTTTTGACTCCTCCTTAAATCAAGCATTTCAGCAGCAAGTGGCACTTTCTTGACATATCTGTTAATGAAAATCTACTATTGGTTGACTGCAAGGTTGAAAATATAATCTTTTCATTTTCGAAGGAACTGAATCTTCTACTAAAATACTAAATTTAGACAAGGAATTTTATTACACCAAATTAAGGATTTTCACCTGTCCAAGAAAGGAAGAAGAACGTAATCATGAACAATGAAATCCAAAGCCCACGGAACGATGATCAGCACTGCTAAAAATTTTGCCTGGTAACAAAAAATCAACAAGTTTCCATGTAAAAAAGGCTATTCAATATGATTTTGTTATATTTGAATAGAAATCAAGAGTACAAGATGATGCAAAAAGAGAAAATGACGCTTTCGGTTCCAAACTTTTATAGATTTGGTAAAATTGATCTTCATAATTCATAGTGGCATATTTAGTCCTCGAAATTTAAAGTTTTGCCAGATTTTGTCATCTAAGTTTGCAACATTTGACAAATCAGATCCTCAAAGTAATCGGTTCCCGAAATTTGATTTTGACCGAGAACTTCATTTGCCAAAATTGAAAACTTTGAGGACCAAATATGTCATACATGCTAAACTTTGGGGACAGTTCTGCCAAAACTGAAAAAGTATGGAGACCAATTTTGCCATCTTAATACTTTGAGGACCAAATATGTCATACATACTAAATTTCAGGGACTAGTTCAACCAAAATTGAGAAAGTATGGGATCGGTTTTGCCATCTTCATACTTTGGGAATCAAAATTTCCAAAATCATAAAACATTGAGAACCAAAATTGCCAAAACTGTGAAACTATGAGAATCAAATTTGCACCCTACAAAAAATTAAACCACTCACGGATTTAAGTGATGCATAGCGAAAAACCCGATCTTCATACAGAAGATCATCACCATCATCATCTTCATTATCTCTACCTAAAATCAAATCTCTAAAGGAATTAACTAATCCTCTCCCAACAAATAACTCATTATCTTCCTCTATATCATCAATCTTTTTCTCAGTAGCACCATTTGTTTTTTCATACCAAGATATTCCCTTCCCAAATTCATCCTTATTTTCATGGATAATCCAATCTTCCCACATTCTACTCTCTTCATTGCTCTTACCCTCTTCACTTTCACTAATTTCTACAATCGATTCAGCTCGCCTTTTCCATAACTCAAACTTTTCATTCTCTAATTCTTCGTCATCATTCGAACCATTATTGGGTTCTAAAACATCTAACAAATCATCATCCTTTAAACCAAGCCAATTTTCACCTTCATCAAAAAAGAATCTCTCCCACCAACTTTTTTTCTTTGAACGCCTTCTCTTGGCAAATGGAACAACCCCAATTGTTCTTTGCCTCACAAAACTCGATGGAACAGAACTACATAGAGCATTATAAGCATTGTATGATGAAAATGACCTATCAGAGCTACTGTTCTTAAAGAGAATTATATATTGGCAACAAACAAGTGAATTGCTCATGAATAACATGTAAAAAAATCCACATTTTTCAGCCTCATAAAGCAGTAAATACGCGGTATCGCTCAAAGAAGAGAACACGAAGTCTAGCACAAAAACCTTAACAAATCAATTAAGAAAATCCCGAATCCCATTAGCAGATTGCGAAGAGATAAGATGTGAAAATACCGTGGAATATTATTTATACACGATCCCGTTAAAACTAGGATGAACAGAAGAAATACTACCAGAGTTTCATCTTAAATTCTTCGTGGGTTTATCTGTAGAAATACTCAAATACAGGGAGCAATCCTGGGTGGATAACGGTTGCTAAAAACCTCAGATATCCCAGCTTTCTTAACAACGGGCTTCTCTTCAACTGTAGCAGCCCATTTACCATTAACGTGACTTTGGGCTCACAGCTCGTTTGAGTGGATTAAATTTAAGATTAATTGTAATAAAATTATACTATTATTATGATAAATGATAAAATCATTTATGTTTTATTAAGGTTTAGAGTTTTCGTACTAATTTAAGTAAAATAAATATTAAGTATCATAATTATCAATAAATTCACATTATTTGGACTTAATAGATAAAATACCGATATTAAATGGACCTTACCTATTAAGCCCAATAACAAAATAAATATTGATAATTGTAATTTAACAAAATCCATGTTTTCATATCAGTCGGGTTTGTCCGATATCGGGTTTTATTGTCGGATTCCGGTTTTTTCTGGTCCTATCCTAAAAAAATTAAATATTATTTTTAAAAATATTTTTGATATCAACCAGTATACCATCTCAACACATACATGTCATATCGTTTTGTATCGATACGAAATTCCAAATCATTATGACAACATTGCCCAATATACAAATTTGCTACATGATGGAATTGAATATTTTGTGTATTGGGCTTCTTAGGTAAGGTCCAATTGATATATGGGCCAAAAGGCCCACCATTCGAAACTTCTATTTGGCGCCTCTGTTAAAAAACTCAAAACTGCTTTTTTGGTAGCACGGGAAATCGTACTGGGTACGATTTTGGGTAGAGATTGAGGTTTAGATGGAGCAACTGAGAAATCAGAACGCGTTGGTGCAGGAGCAAAATGAGGAGTTGGAAGATGTTCCGCAAGGACCTCTTCCCGTAGAGCAGCTTCAGGTAATTCAATTTCTCTTTTAAAAATCTGGATTGTTTCACTCCCAAGACCCAATTTTCGTAGTTTTTTCCGAGTTCTTGAATTTGAATCCGATTCGATAAATGTGTTTTTTCGATTTATTGAATCTGGGTTGTTTTTATTATACTGATATGGAAAACCCCTTGTGTCGTGACGGAGAAGGCATCAGGGATTGCTGCTATAGACGTTAAAAAGCTAAAAGATGCTGGATTTTGCACTGTTGAATCAGTTGTATATTCTCCAAGGAAAGAACTTCTGCAAATAAAAGGAATTAGCGATGCAAAAGTCGATAAGATTATTGAGGCAGGCATGTTTAGTTTAATCTGCCGTTGATTATGTGTATAGTAGTTAATTTGTTCTTATTTTTGAGTGTTACAGCATCAAAGTTGGTTCCTTTGGGTTTTACAAGTGCTAAGCAGTTACATGCTCAGAGGCTTGAAATAATTCAAATTACTACTGGTTCAAAAGAACTTGACACTGTCCTTGAAGGTTGAATCAAATGTATTTATTACGCATTTCTTTGTTCATTCTCGTCCTCAAAATCATTTCTTCTTTCAGGAGGAATTGAAACGGGTTCGATTACTGAACTTTATGGGGAGTTTCGATCTGGAAAAACACAACTATGCCACACTCTATGTGTCACATGCCAAGTAAGTATATTTCTCAAATTTATTGCAAATTATATGACAAAAGTGTGCACGATATGAAGTATAAGGGGAGGAGACCACATCGTAAAAGACTTGAACAAGTCATTTACTATGGTACCCCTCTTCTTATAAATCAATCTAATTTTCATCATAAATCCAATGTGGAACAATTTGATATTTCAACATAACCCCTCAACTCCAATACCCGTCAAATTTGGACTGGCGAATTCAATGAACCGGACTTTCCATGTATTGAATCATGATTTTGATCAAACCAGCTTCAATACCATGTTAAAATTATAGAGTTTGACCGAAATTATGATGGAAGTGTGTACGAATAAGTCATTTACTATGCCATTTTTGTTGATTTACATTAAAATGTAAGTGTCATTTTGTTAGCTTCCATTGGATCAAGGTGGGGGTGAAGGAAAGGCAATGTACATAGATGCTGAAGGGACATTCAGACCTCAAAGACTTCTTCAAATAGCTGACAGGTCTCCTTTAACCTTTGTTAAGCAATGTGAATGTTCATATCTTTTAAAAACTTATTTTTCTTTTAGATTTGGAATGAACGGAGCTGATGTGCTTGATAACGTAGCATATGCTCGAGCTTACAATACCGATCATCAATCTAGGCTTCTTCTCGAAGCTGCTTCAATGATGATTGAATCAAGGCATTGTCTCTAATTATATGGTTCTTTTAATCGTTCTTCGTTTAATCGTTTCAATTTTGCAGGTTTGCCCTCATGATTGTAGATAGTGCCACGGCTCTTTATCGAACAGATTTCTCAGGAAGAGGTGAATTATCAGCTAGGCAAATGCATCTTGCTAAGTTCTTGAGAAGCCTTCAAAAACTAGCAGATGAGGTGATTTATCATCTAGAGTTGCTATATAATGATAAATATGCTTTAAGTTTCCTTCTTCAATCGTGTAGTTCGGTGTTGCTGTCGTAATAACGAACCAAGTTGTTGCACAAGTTGATGGTTCTGCAATTTTTGCGGGACCTCAAATCAAACCTATCGGAGGTAACATCATGGCTCATGCTACTACAACCAGGTTCGTCTTCGTTATTCATGCCTTCGTTTTTCGTATTGTTTTGCAATTTTACTACATTCGTAAAACTTCTTCGGGTGCTCATTCGAACTTTAACAGACTAGCTTTGAGGAAAGGAAGAGGGGACGAGCGCATATGCAAAGTCGTGAGCTCCCCATGCTTAGCTGAAGCTGAAGCAAGATTCCAAATATCTACTGAGGGTGTTACTGATGCTAAGGATTAGTATCTTTTGTGTTGCATAGGCAAATGTTCGCATCCTCGATTATACTCTTGTGTCGAGCAATCATTGTTAATGCCAATTCGTATTAAGATACGAGGAAAAAGATCACGATAAACAATTGTAAGTTTGATTACAATATCTCCATTCGTTTCTCTGTTACAAATGTAAAAGATTGGATATCAAGTTCCATCCCATCCATGACTTCTTGTCATTGAGTGGTGCAAAATTGAGCTCAAACATTTCCCTTGAAACGGGTTGACCCAATTCACAAAACCCGACAAGCTTCGCAACTAACTCAGCACTTTCTTTAACATGCTGCATATTTAGTGGATCAGTCCATAGTTTGTTCACAAGCTGAAGTCTCTTATGCTTTCCTTCATATGGAATATTCCATTTTTTGTACAATGCTTCTCTTTCGTCTACTGTCAGTTTCGAGCTTACTCGCTTTGCTAGATGCTCCCTTTCTTGTTTTAGAGCTTTGATGCTAAAGCCACAGAAAGAAGTAATGTTAGCAAATATTTGTTGTCGAGTTTATCGAATCATTTTGCGTACCTTAATGCTACAGAAACAGCAGGATCATCTCCGAGTAGAGCCGGGCTTGCATTGCCTACTTCATCGAGATGTTGTTCAAGCCATTTTAGCCTTCTGATCTCCACTTCCATGTATATTTTATCAGAACGATCTCCTTTGAATAAAAGATAGAATTGCGTACGATGTATAATCGAAACATGGCATAAATGCCATAACATGATAATTTCATTCTTTTGCTGCTCAGCTAAAATATCCCAAGGAATAGAAGAATTATCTTCTTCTTCATTTGATACCTCATTTGCCTCTTCAAGCTCCAATACCTTTCAATTTTTCATGTCATGTAAAATAAAGATTCAAAGTGAAACATAATTCTGTTACCTGGCAAAAAAGAAGCTGCTTTTGATATTGTAACTTGGCAACTCGCTCTTTCAGCTCCGTAACATACGATTTAATGCTTTGAATATTATCTTCAGTTGCTTTCTTGAACATCTTTTGCATTTTCTTTACACTTATAGAGCTACTACACTGCTTCTGAGCTGAGTTTTCTCCATTAGGAGTGCCATTTTGTCTTTTGATCACAGGATCCCGGTTCTCGATCTCATTAGGCGAGCAAGGTGATCGTAGTATATTCGGTATATTTGAACCATTACTCAACGTAAATGGTAAGCCTTTTTTCTTTCTAAGTAAACTCTTTGAGTCTTGAGTCTCCTCTCTTGTTGGAAAATGTATCAATAATTTATCTATAGATCTCTGCACATTCTCAAGCTTCTCTTCTAAAATTGTAATGTCTCTTTCGTGTGAGTTTAACCGAGCAATCTCTTCTCTTAAGCTAGCTTTATCTTTTAACTCAAACACTTCAGAAATAGAAGAACTGTTTGCATGTATAGCTTTGATTTCTGATAACATATTTGCTATTGTTTCTGCACTCTCTTGACTTCCAAGCTTCTGAGAACTAACCTCTTTGTGAAGCAACTCCAATGCACGATTTGCTTCATCCCCAAGCTGTTTTTGTCTCTTCTCGAGTTTTCTTATTTCATTGATCAATATATCAGAGGAAGTTGATGATTTCCTTAGCATTTTTATGCTCTCAGCATTGAAAGAGAGACGCTTTACGGCTTGAGAAGAAGGATTATGATTTTCCGAAGCCTGTAAATGACGAAGAAGTCGTAAATATAGACGAAACGTACTGAGTTCAACATCATTAAGCTGTGTACATATATATATATACCTTTGGTTCTTTGATTGAGTTTTTATCTGAGTGTAGTTGTGATTGAGCTTGGTCTCTTTCACGTTTAAGCTCATTGATCTCTATTTCCATCTGTAAGAAAAGACATTGAACTTTGCTAGATAAAATGCTCAAATGTGTTATAGTAAAGCAAATGTAGTACCTGCTCTATTTTTAACTCTTTTTCACTGAGTAAAGACCTTAAGCATGACGAGGAAGCCGATGGTTCGGGGCTTCGGAGCTCTGCTTCAAGCCTGGCAACTTCTTGTTGAAGATGCTTTACCAAATGCTTCTTTTCGTTCACCTGAAAAGATTCAATAATGATGTAAATCATGTAGTACAAGAAAACCTCAGACATACCATGTTCACGCGTGATGTGTTTCTAACTTCGATGTAAATCATGTAATTAATATAAGAAAAAAATCTCTAGTATGCCTCAAACATACCATGTTCACGTGTACTGTGTTTCTAACTTCGACGTAAATCATGTACTTAGGATAAGAAAACAATCTCTACTACGCCTCAAACATACCTTGTTCATGTGTGTCGTGTGTTGTGTTTCTAACTTCAACATAAATCATGTACTTTGTATAAAAAAAAAATTTCTAATACGCCTCAGACATACCATGTTTACGTGTGTTGTGTTTCAAACTTCGACGTGAATCATGTACTTTATATAAAAAAACAATTTGTAATACGCCTCAGACATACCATGTTCACTCGTGTTGTGTTTCAAACTTCGACGTGAATCATGTACTTAGTATAAGAAAACAATCTCTACTACGCCTCAAGCATACCATGTTCATGTGTGTTGTGTTTCTAACCTCGATGTAAATCATGTACATAATACAAGAAAACAATCTCTACTACGCCTCAAGCATACCATGTTCACGCGTGCTGTGTTTCTAACTTCGATGTAAAGCATGTACTTGGCATAAGAAAAAAATCACTACTACGCCTTAAACATACCATGTTCACGCGTGCTGTGTTTCTAACTTCCTTTGCACTCGTTGCGAATAAAAGAGTATTCCTCGATTGCTCCAAATGTACAAATGCAGGACTAAGAGTACAAATAATTGCTGTTCGAGCATTTCCACCGAGCGAAGTTTGCAAAATTCTTGTTAGTTTCGAGTTTCTATAAGGAATATGACCTGATCTGACTCTACTACTGCAAAACAATCATAAACATTATAGAATCATATTTTTTCTTCACTAATTCTACAAAAAAATACTAACCTTAGTTTCCTAATTACAGTTGCCAAAGTTAGCAAGCTTTTGTTGATATGGCTACCTTCCTTCAACCGAATACCATCGGACTTTGTCTGCGAAGCACGTTCACTTCCCGCAAGATCCACTAGATTCTGCATTTGTCCAAAAAATATTACTTTGTAATGACTTTTACAAAAGGATTAAGGTTAGTGTAAGAATAGGATCCCACCAAGGTTGCCATGAACGATTTAATGCAATCTTTGTCTTCTTTGAGACTGCTCTCAATTGTCTGAAATTATACGAAATATAAGATTTTACGAAGTAAAAAAAGAGCAAGAAATACATACCAGCCTTATTATCTGATGAGATCTTGAGCTTATATCATTCAATGCAGTTTCACCAACTTGCCTTTGAGCTGGAGCAAATTTTAAAACAATAGAAAAATCAGGATACTAAATAAGAAGAAGAACAACAACAAAGTGTATGTTTGAGCATCAAATTTCGATTTGATATCGTAAGTATTACCTTCACAAACACTTATCAAGTGCCTCAAATGCTGACTATCCGTAATAACTTCTTCGGTTAACTTATCGACAACCGTTCCTCTCTACACACACGAGATAATATTCGAAAACAAAAACAACCAAATTTATGTTCTTGTGGTTGCATCTTTACCTCATGATCATCTAGCAGGCGGAGCGCACCGGAGTCTCGTTTCAAAAGATCTATAACAGTTTCATTATATATCTCCAAAGCAGAAAACTTAATCGAAAACTCCCTTTCCTTTCTCTGTATAATAAAAAACAAACTTTCAGCAGGTAGCAAATAATCAATACAAAGAGTAGAGTATCTTACTAAGTTGATGTATTCATAAATGTCTTTGAGTGCATGTTCCGTAACACCTCTCATAGTGAAGGTCTTTCCACTGCTTGTTTGCCCGTATGCAAAAATCGTTGCTTCGAAGTAAGAAATAGATAGAGAAGATTTAACTAACTGTTGCTGTTTACATCTAAACTTCGATTCGAAACAAAGTTCTTTAGAATTTACCATTAATTCCACTAAGAGCGGAAAGTGCAACATCCTTAGCACCATCTTCATAAACTTTTGAGGTAGAGCAAGTTGGCCCAAATACCTTATCTGAGGCAACAAATATCACATCAAGATCATAATGAAGAAACTTGTGAAGGAAAATGGATGTACCGAACATATACGATCCAGCATTTCGATCATGAGAAATGTTCTTCGAAACAATGGTATGCTCATCAGGAATATCCCAAGCCACAAGTTCATAAGAGGCCAATTCCCTTGAACTCAATGGCCTCATTCGAACCGTCACCAAGATATTCTCCTCTTGGACTTTTGAACCACCCGGAGTACATGATGGAGTCCTCTTGATCTTCGATGATGGTGTCTCAGGTGCAACTATTGCCATTTTAATGGATAGCAACTTCAATAAATCTAAGGATTCTGAAAAAAATCAACAAAATCACATGAATAATTAGGTAATTGAATGGATTCTTGACAACAGAGTTCAATTAAGTAAAATTTAAAACGTAGAAAACACCGAACTCTACTAAACCCAAATTCATATAATTAATGCAAGACAACAAGTAGCAGAAGCCAGAAATCAACGCCAGATTCACATTACAGTAAGACAGCGCAAACCCAATATGAGAAAATTCCAACAAAAACTAACAACACTGAAATAATCTCAAAACATTGTTGATCGCACCCGGGAATCTTGAAATCAGACGACATTATCGACTTCCAGAAGCCCAGATCTATAATTATGAAATAAAAATAATAATAATAAAAGCATGCAGACCAAATTATGCGCGACGGCAAGAGAATCTTCAACTCAGGTGCCGCAATTTCGAAACCAGCTCCTGATAGATTTCACGTAAGGAAAACGGAAAACAAATAAAGAAAGCTTGCTCAATGCAGTTTCTTGCCTCTTCTCTCATTTGTTTCAAATTTCATGAAATTTAAATCAAATAACGGCTAGTTTTCACGTGGCTCCGCTACTTGAATCCTGCGCCGCCCGTTACTCACAGGTGGGCCACTAAATGGGCCTAATCAATAATACAATGCCTTTTAGGCCCAATAACAATTTGTTTCCCAAAATTACCCTCGTTAATTGTTACCAAATATCTATATTTTTAAACCCAACAGTTCAGGTAAATTGATATGAAAAGCTGTTCAAATTATAATGAATTTTAAATATTTAAAAATATTCTTATATTTGAGTTCAATCGAAAAATCTATCGTTCACTAAAAAATAATTCAGGTAAGTGGATTTAAGTGCAGTTTAAAATATAGCCAAATATCAATAACCTATCAAAAACTTTTCTAAAACTACCCTATCTTGAGTTGCAAACTAAACAAGTTGGTTCATGAATATGACTCTTATTCGATCCGAACGAACCGAACTCGTTGTATTCATATTCGTTCATATTTTTATTCGAACGTGTTCATGTTTGCTCATATTTTATTCGAATGTGAAAATATGTTCGAACATTGTTCAAATTATTAAGTGAATATTCATGTTCGTTTGAATATCTTGTTCAAATATTATTCGTACGATTTTTTCGAATATGTTTATACTATTTGTGCGAACTTCACAAAAAAAATCATATTTTGTTACTTTACAGACAAAACCATAAAAAATAAATGTAATGAATAAATAATCATCAACCTATCTTCTACAAAACAAAGAAGAATATTATCTCACTAACAATATAATAAATTTTGTAAAGATTTTTAAACTTAAATATTATAATAATCTATTAGTATAAAAATTTATTAAATAATATATTTGTTCACGAACGTTCAAATTATATACGAACAAAAAATAACGTTCGAACAATGTTTATATTTTTACTCTAACGAGCGAATACGATCACATACGAACCGAACGTATATTGTTTACGAACTGTTCGGATCGTTCAACATCTCTATTCATGAAGCTTTTAGATATTATTTTTATATTATACTGATTTACAATTTAACCCTTGACAATACAATAATTACAAAAAATATTCAATTCATCAACACTTCTCTCAAACGAGGCATGTCGTACCAGTTTTTTTCTTTTAATACTCATATTGATATCTTCTTAGTGTTCATGCACTCTTTCTCGAATAAAATTAAATGAAATCACGATTAGGGTTGTCAACTAATAGAACTGGTTCGTGAGCCTATTGAGCCGAGTCGATCAAGGCTTGATTTCAAGTTCGAATTCTTAATAAATCAAATATCAAACCTCAAAATTTTCAACGGACTGAGCCCGATTCGCGAACCAATGATATTATAATATTTATATGTATTAATAATATAATATAAAAATATATTATATATTAAACTATATATTGTTTTTAAGGTGAGAGAGACGCAAATCTGATATTAATAGTTTCATGGTTTTAACAATTTTAATTTCAAAAGTTTTATAATTTTGGCAATTGGGTTCTCGCCCAAAATCAAAATTCGGGACAGATTTTGCCACCGGAATCTTATTTGTCAAATGTTGTAAATTTGAAGAATCAAAATTGCTAAAACGTTAAAGTTTGTGAAATAAATATGTTTGTCAAAAGTATGAAAGTTTGGGGACTAAGACGTCATTTTCTCTATTATGTAATTAATTAATCAAGTCGAATCCGAACCAAACTTCGAATCACAGATTTTTTAGTTTTCAAACATGAACTAAAAATTGTCTATTAAAATCAAACCCAAACCCTAGAAAACACTTAAAGTTCGGTTCAATTTAATTTGTTTACGCTCATAATCGGGATACATTCCCATAGCATTTAAATTATCACAGTAGATTCACATCAGGTAAAAACTGCAATATTTTCTTAATAATTACGCAAAACTAGCACAAATCAAGGAAGTTAAACCGGCCGGTACCGTTCGTACCGGTTATGACCGATACGAGCGATTTTTCCTATATATCGATGGTATACCGGTGATATATAAGAATATCGTTGTATCAGTCATAACCGATATTTACCGGTATGATCGATATACCAGGCGGTATACCACCGGTATGACTGCCATGGCACAAATATGGATAAATTCAGTGAAATTTAAACTCGTATTTATTTAAAAATTGATACACAACAAATTATGTATCTTTTGAATTATAGTTGTCAACATCTTAATAGCATGTTTCCGTACAAAATAGCAATTAGGTTCCAGATAATTCTAATTAATGTATTAATTTTTCAAGTTGGATAATTGGGTTATTATATTAATTAATGAAATATCACCAAAACGGCGCACATGTGTGTCGTTTTCATTGCCTGGGATTGTAGGTAGATATTGCAGCAGAAATTAATGTTACGTTATCTTTACATATTTAAATAACTAACTTCAAACAAATAAATTAATAAAATAAACTTTATGGTGATATTATGTAAATATTAAAAAGAAATATTATTATATAAATACAATGTATGGAGTGGGAGAAAGCATAGCAATGATGAGTAGGAAAAGACAAAGAGAAAATGAACAAGAAGCTAAAATTGGTTGATTTGACTTTGCATGTGTCCCTTTGTCTATTGCATGTCTCTATTCATTTTCTACTAGGCTTATTTTAATACATGATCAATTTAGAGAAAATTATAACAGTAATCTCATATATCTCATAATATAAATGCGATGTACGCTGATTAAAAAAAAGTACCAAGCAATTCGAATTTTGGGGGTCAAATAGTCAATTATTAAACTTAGAGGGTATTGTGTAAATCATAATTTGTTAACGGTGGGAACGGGTTCGGTCCAACGAGTTACGGGTCGAACTCGTTGAACCCGCCAACCCGTACGGGTTGAGAATTTTTCTTGACCCGATGGGTTGAAAGTACAGCCCCACCCGTCAACGAGTTGAAAAACCTAAATCCTAAAATTAAAAAACATACAATTTTAACCCTAAATTTTTTAAAAAAATCAAAATTGGCAAACTTCAATCCGTACGAGTGAAAATCACGGCCCAACCCGTGCAATGATATTTAACGGGTCAACCACGGGTTGACCTGTTTGTACGGGTTGGGTCGACCCAGCGGCTTGGGCTGGCCCATGCCCACCTCTAATTTGTTCCAAAAATTTTCATTTTGCCAAATGAAATCATGGGTCAAAATCAAATTTCAAAAATCGATTTTACCGCTTTAGATATTTGATTTACCAAATGTTTCAAACATAGAAATTTAAATTTGTCAAAACCTTAATTGGAGTATTCTTTATGGAAATCTATTATTTAGTATTATTGCAACGATCAACTTGCAAGGTTTTTAGAGCTATTAAGTTAGACATGATAATAATAATGTAATTATTTCATATTTTCATGAAATTGGATTTTGTTTAAATTGTATTTTAAAATATTTAAATATACAATATATCCATTTTATAATTTAAGTAACATTTTCTTTCTAAATATATATAGTTTACTATACTTGAATTTATTATTGCGTGTAAATTCATATGGTGAAGATGATATGCTTCGTCCTCAAAATTTAGTAATTTTGATAAATTTGTTTCACAAACTTATTTAACATTCGTTGTTACTGTACTTTGAATGTTTTGGAAAAAATAATTGTCAAAATTTCTAAATTTGGAAAATTTGATCCCCATTTGATAAATATAATCCTTAAAATTTTTATCACCAATTTTACCACACACATTAACTTTGAGTACTATATTTATCAAATTTTACGCAATATGTGGAGTAGTTTGCCAAAACTCAAAGTTTGGGGACGAGTTTTGACATTTTAAATCTTCAGAGGTTAGATTTGTCAAAATTAAAAAACTTTGAAACTAATTTAGACAAATCATATATACTATGAAACTTAAATATCCGCTCATTTCATATTTATTTATTTAAATTTAATTCATAAAGATTTTTGAAATAACCTTGTCTTTCTAAATATACGTCTTTTATGATATTTAAATCGGTTATTCAACCGTTAACTTATTCGATTTACTCCAAGACGGTTCGTGAATGAAGTCGAACCGGTTCCATCACCGCCTATATATAAAGCAGGTGAATATCATTTGATTTTGGAATACTCCCCTTATTTTTCAGCAAAACAGACAACTAGGGATTCTGTTCTTCGTCAATGACGAAAGGAGGCAAACTAAAATCCTTCTTAAAGAAAATGCAATACTTCAAGCTCAGTCGCGGCGGCGCTGCATCTACAGCCGTCGCCAACAGTTCTTCCGACGACGAATCGGCAGCTATCTCCAAAAACCTCCACACTGTCTACGTCGGAAAATCGAGACGTAGATATCAAATTTCCTCTGAAATCATCGAAAATCCTCTGTTCCGAGAACTCTCCGATCGCCGCCACGAATGCGAAACCTCGATAACCGTCGGATGTGAAGTTGTGCTGTTCGATCACCTCCTATGGATGCTTGAAAATGCCGATCTTCAACCGGAGTCGTTGGATGAACTCGCTCAATTTTATGCTTACTGACGGCGATCCTAGTAGTAGTAATAATCGTGTGTAATCATCCTCACCGTACGTACGATATAGTCTATAATTAGCAACCTTAGATTGATTGCACTGCACTTATCAAGGATGGTAAATTAAATAACGTTATTAGGCTAATCTTAATTAGCTGTATAATTAATATGTAATCCCAAATCCTTTTCTATTATTTATAAATATTATTTAAGAGACCTAATATTAACCAAATCCATTTAAGACCTGAAATTTACATAATTAATTCCCCAACTTACTAGTTGTGTAAAGTGCATGTCCTCCAACTTACGAAATTGTAGGAATGACACAAAAAGTTATCAATACTATTTGTTTTTTATCTCTAGCATTCTAACACCTGGTTTTCGCAAGTTGGAAACGGTTTGAAAACCCATAACAAAGTACGCAAATAAGATCTGTTTGAAAAATTATACAAAATTTAACCATTGATGTTCGAGAATTGTGCATGAAATATTAAAAATTTACGAATTCATTAAAGTGTTAATGATAAACGGTATTAGAAACTTGAGGTATCTAATATGCATTTAATTGAAGTTGAGGGGTTAAAAATGCATATTCTTGCTCAAAAAATATACTATATTTTTAATTTCATAACTTGAATGGCATGCCCCTTATACCGCTCGTAAGTTGGGGGATCGTGGGCAAACATCACCCTATAACTTAGATACTTGCAAAAACTTATGGAGAAAATGGTGTTTATACTCCGTCCGTAAACTTTTGTATTTTTGATAAATTTGATCTCATAGTATTTAATGCATATTTAGTTTTCAAACTTTAACGATAAATTTGATTATTTAAATTTGTAACATTTGTAAGATCAAGTCTCCGAAGTGACAATGTATCATAGAATTTTGATGTTGATTTTGATTTAGTACTTCAATTGTCAAAATTAAAAAACTTTAAAATTAATTATGATATACACATTAAATTTTGAAAATACATTATTACAAAATACGATGACCAGTATTACATATTATATTACAAAATACATGAAATTATATAAATCAAATTTGCGTATAGTTCAAAACTTATATTACAAAGTATTTTTAAAAATTTAAATCAAGTAATAATAAACCATTTTAAAGCTGAATCAATTTATAGATTTGAATCTCAAAGTTATTCATAATCTCAAGATAAACAATTTACAAATAAAATTATTTTTATCCCATTTTAATAAAATAATAAATGAACATAATAGGTGGGGTGGTGCGTTAAGTCATTTATTGAGTATAAATTGCAGTAATTATTAATAAAGAAAAAAGATGATTGGAAGATGAAAAGACGTAAGAATGATGGAAAGAGCGCGTTTTTCGGCTTTGTACAGCGAGTCATGTTCACCTTAATATGTTTGTGTTTTTCTTACAATTACAAACAACCATTTTAGATTAATAATTAATATGATAAATTGGCCCCACTGATTTCATACCCTACTGTATACCGTCCGGTACATCAAAATTCGCTCGGTATCGATATTTTTTTTCGTATAGCCCGGTAATGGGTATTAGGGTCGATTTCTGGGTTTTTTCGGGTCTGATCCTAAAAAACTAATTAAATATTATTTTTTAAAAATATAAAATAAAATAAAATTTGGTACCGGCTGATATCGCTCATACCGGTCCGGATCGGTACGTAATTTCGGACCGGTATGAAAACATTGATTGGCCCTCAATGTTTAAATAATTTAAAGTCGATGCTCAAAGTTTGTAAATTACATGAAAAGCTTCCGATGTTTCAAAACCATTCAAGAATTATCTTGAGTAAATCGTAGATATTTTCGTCTTTTTTATATAAATGGTTTTGATAATTCATGTTTTATTTTTAAAATTTTCAAAGTTTAAAGATATAATAAATACATCCTTTCAATGTTAATAGATCAAATAAAAACTATAAAATCGTTTAAAATATTAACGAGTATTATGGTCAAATATAAACGGTTTGTAAGTTCGGGATCAACTATGCAATTCTTAAACTTTAAGGGTATATTATTTACAACATATAAAAGTTTGAGATATTATATAAACTTTGGGGACTTTGTATGCAATTTACAAACTTTAATGACATCAACTTTATATTATTATAAAGTTTTGGAATTAATGACAAACATCACTCTAATTAATATATATATATATAATTAAGTTTGATATTTTGAACCCAACTCCTATATTAAACTTAATTAATATGAGAATAACAATTTCTGATTTGGTATGAACATAAACTTGAAATATCAATTTTGGCAATTGTAATAATGAATGTATGAACATGACAAAATTTAATTGATCTTCATATTTTGTATGTTTTGATAAAACTTATCGCAAAGTTTAGTATGTATAAAATAATATGTCCCCAAAATAAACTTCACAATGACTCATTATGATATATCTTTATTGATAATAATTGGGATGTTTCAATTTGAACAATTGAGATTCTTTATCAAAATCAAATTTTGATAACTGATTTTACCATTTTAAATATCTTATTTGATTTGCAAATATTGACAATCAAATTTGACAAAACTTTAAAGACTGATAATTAAATAAACATTTTCTAATTATTTTGTTTAAGTTAGGGTGATGTTTGCTCACGGCCCCCTAACTTACGGGCGGTGTAAATGGTATGCCCTTAAAGTTACGAAATTACAAATATGGTACACTTTTTGATAAAAAAATGCATTTATAACTCTCCAACTTCAATTAAATGCAAATAAGACACTTCAAGTTTCTAATACCGTTTATTATTGGCACTTTAAAGAACTCGTAAATTTTTAATATTTCATGCACAATTGTCGAACATCAAGGGTATTTTTTGTATAATTTTTCAGACGGATCATGTTTGTGTACTTTGTGATGAGTTTTCAAACGGTTTTCAACTTACGGAAAACCAAGTGCTAAATATAATGGATCAATAACAAACGGTATTGATAACTTTAAGTGTCATTTTTGCAATTTGTTAAGTTGGAGGGTATGCTCTTTATACAACTTGTAAGTTGGGGGGCTAATTATGTATTTTTAATCATAACAAACTTCATAAACTTATTACTTTGTTAGTATATCAATTTTAAGAGTGGACAATGAAAGGAATCAAATTTCCGAATTGGGACAAAGTTTTGTCCTTATTATTAAAATCTATATAGAAAATGAGGATTAAATATGTTTTTCTTTTAAAAAATTGTGCAAAAAGACAAGTCATATGCCTCAAATGAATGTGAAAATACTCTTACCTTTTTACTATACAAATAATATATTGTTTTAATAAAAAATAGGGTAATGGGATCCCCACCACTACTACCGTGGTCCCGCACCGTCATCTTCTCTTTTTAATCATTCTGATTTGTTTTATTTGTACTTAGAAAATTGGAGAATTTTCTGATTTTTTATTTATTTATAAATATATGGATTATGAGTTGAAAATTTGTTTGTATTTTATATGGTAATAGTTTAGTTTATCTCATTAATCACATTTAGTTTATCTCTAAAATTCATATAGGTCAGTTGTGAGTAACCAAAATATTTATTTTGTCATTTTTATGTTTAATCAATTCAACTAATTTAGGAAATACAATTTTTAAAATGTATGTAAGACAAAATATTTAAATCGAATATTTAATGAGAAAATTACATAATTAGCCCTCCAACTTACGAGTTATGTAAACGACATGCCCTCCAATTTACGAAATTGCAAGAATGACATTTAAAGTTATCAATACCGTTTGTTTTTTACCCTTGACATTCTAGCACCCAGTTTTCCGTAAGTCGAAAACTCCTCACAAAGTACGCAAATATGACATGTTTGAAAAAATATACAAAATTTACCATTGATGATCGGTAATTGTGCATAAAATATTAAAAATTTACGAGCTCATTAAAGTGTCAATGATAAACGGTCTTAGAAACTTGAGGTGTCTTATGTGTATTTAATTGAAGTTGAGGGCTAAAAATGCATATTTTTGTTCGAAAACCAGGGGTGTCAACAGTCGACCGGTTCGTTGCAAGATGAACTCGGTTGTTATTTGTTTATGTGTGGAGAAAGTTAATGATTCACAGGTAAAGGGGGCGAAAGGATTTTAGAGTGGAAAACATCAGAAACGAGGAAAAAACCACTTGACTAAGGGCTAAAAGAAGTGTCTTTAGCCTGTTCAATAAACGAAATCCTGATTATACAATGCATGTTTTTCTTTTAATCAACCACAAAGAGAGGGAAGATAATCGAAAATAAATCGAGAGTAATCTGCGAAGCTAAAGCCCTCAAGAGAAAACCGGAAAGAACCCCTTCTCTCATTCTCTAAGTGTCCTTTTTATACTCCCACTGTACTATGTACAGTAGGGTGTCGTTTTGCGTCTGTCCTTTGCTACTAGGTCGGCTAAGTCAGGCGGAACAGCCGCCGGAAATAGTCTCCCAGGGCTGTATGGCGCTGGTCCTTTCGGCGCTGCCAGCCGACTACTCTTTGGCCTCTAGTGGCTTACACCCATTGCCGAACCACGCTACTGACAAGTTTGTCGTGGGTTGTCGTCGCGTATGATGAATAAGGATGTCCCGAAATAGCGCCTGCAAGAAGTGGACCAATCGGTCTGGGCATATGTGGGGAGCTGGGCCCCACAGCTCGGGACCAATCACCAGATGTGATCGATCGGGCCAAACGATATAAATGGGCCCTTTATTAATCGCGGGCTGGATCTGGGCCTCCAAGTTCGGCTTACGTTGTTTGGGCCGTCGTGGCCAAGGCTGGTCCTGACCCTGTTCGGGGTATCGGGTTCCGATGATCTCAACACAAAAAGTGTATCATATTTACAATTTCGTAACTTGTAATATATGTCATTTACACAACGTGTAAGTTGGGGGTCGTTGGCAAACATCACAAATATATTTATTACAAAAGTAATATATATCTGAAGGTACATGATATAATTTTACATCTCTATATAATTTATTATTATTTATAATATATATGTAGTATAAAAATTATTAAATATTTTTTAAATAATATATTATAAAATATAATAATAAATTCCGGTATTCATCACGTACCATACCATATATTTTAATTAGAAGTTATATTTAAAAATTAAGAAAAAAATATAAAATGTTTTTACTTGTTTTGGAATCATAGTAATTGTCGGGTTGCATTGATGGATCCGAGTAAGAATCCATTAAAAAATATTAAAATATAAAATAAATAACGTAAATGGTAAGGTCTGTCTGTTTGTCGGTAGGTCAGCCCATGTGCGCCCACCGTTAGATCACAAGATTCGGCCTACTCCCAGTACTAGTACTAGTCCTAGGCTGTTAGTTTATGTCGTCCGTATAATTAATGCCAATTGAAGTTATATAAAATTTTCATTTTAGATAATTCAGTTTTTTAAAAATAATTTATTTATATTTGAAATTATTTTTTGAAATTTTTAGTGCACATTTAATTAAATTATAAGAATTAAGTGAAGTATAACTGAAGTGGTTTTAATCCAGCTATATTCGTTTGGAGTTCAATGATTAATTGATCTAGTAATATTATTTTGTATTAAAAGTAAATAAATTTAATTCAAAAAAGAGTATAGATTACTAATTTTTTAAATTGCACTATGACTTAAAAACAGATTATTTCTTACAGCAAGTAAAGTATTAATAAACATTATACAATCATATATTTTATCATTAATTCATAATATTGATTAAAAAAAATTACCATAGCGACCCCAATGTTTAAAATAATCATTGTTTAAAATAGTATAAATACGATACCCTAAAAATTAGTAAATTACATACAACACTTTGAAATTTTAAAATCGTACAAGAATGACCATTTAGTGAATAATAACGGTTTTTGTCAATTTTTTGTGAGTGGATTTGACAAATTTTGTTTTTTCTAAATTTTACAAAGTTGAGATATAGTTATGACATATTTTCAATGCTAATCATTCGAATGCAAACTATAGATGCATTAAAATATTAATGAGTGTTAAGTTAAATATAAACGGTTTTGAAACTTTGAATGTTAATTAAGCAATTCTTAAATTTTGGGACCATAATGTTTATAGCTTAAAAGGTTTGGGGTCAATAACACACATTTTATCAATTTTGGGATTTGAATGTAATTTAAAAACTTTAGGATATCGCATTTATAATATTTTGAAGTTCGGGGCTAATACAAAATTACTCATTGATTAAAATATAAAACATATTCCCATATTTAAATATATTATTTTTATTTGACAATTTACCTGGAATGTGCTCTTATTGGGCCACAAATATGGGCTTTATAGTTGGGTATGCGCCAGATTCAATCCAATACTGCGAATGACGAAACCATCCTTTTATTATTATTATTATTATTATTATTATTATTATTAGTATTATTCTCTTCCTATAGGGTTTTCTCCATATAAACATTTAAAGATCCTAAACGAATGTTAAAAATTAAAGATTTGGAGTTCTGAGGTTATATAATTCTATTTGTTGATTAGATTAAATTTATAACAAGTACTAATAATATTATATTTTATTTCTTATTATTGGTTTATATATAATATTTAAAATAAAAATCATAGTTTATAAAATCTAGTGTTTATGGGCCATTAGCCATTAAGGTTATGTTGTGTATGCATTCTTAAAATATATTTTAATGTTAGAATGTATTATTACAGTTTTTACAGAACAGTATATCATTTACATTCTGATTATAAACATAATCTATTTTCAAATTGTTATTTGAATGTAGAATGTGGTAGAAGGCTGGATCTGGAAATTAGAATTCATTCTCGTTATTTAAATTATAAATATATCTTCTAAAAAATCATATTTTCTTTCACCTTCAACAATCTCACATTTACAATATCGTTCGACATATTTGTAAGTTGTCCATTCTCATGTATCTTTAACGTGCAAATATAACCATACATAATTTCTTTCGTCATATAGATACTAGCGATGATGAGTCTAATTTGGATAAATCCAATTTTATACATAACATTATTATTATTCTGCAATTCAATTTATCAATTACAGAACACTTAATACATTCTTGATTTATAATCACATTCTGAAAACACATTATAGTTTTCAAAACACATGCAGAACATAGCCTAAGATAATTTGACGGGAATGTAAACCGAGATACAAGATATTTTAAGTTAAAAACCAGACAATAATGAGAAAAAATCACATTACTGTAAGAAAATTATATCGATAAATATACTATAATGAATAAGTTAAATGTGGATTTATTAATCTATACAAGACTAAACGCTAGATTATCTTTAGGAATCTTATTTCACCCGAAATCAAATAAAAGATCGATTATCCTTAGGAATCTTCACTTGGTATCTTGGGTTGAGTCACATCTTGGGCAAACTGAATTACCCGTATTCATACGTGCCCGATTCAGATATTTACTAGCTATATTGAACGAACTTGATTATCGGATTGGTTCATATCGATTTTAAAAAACATGCATATTTAGAGATTAATATATTATTTAATATCTACCCAAACCTTGAGTTATGTTTGTTTAGCTAAAGATTTTGTACTTCATACTACATTTTTTTACATCTAATTAAAAATAATTATTATGATAAACAAATAAATATTATTTAATAATTTAATAAATTAAAACCTTATTTTGGTTAATTTAGTTATAAATGGACAAAAATTGTGGATTTTTTTTCAATTTATTTACTCTCAATAACAAATAATTCACGTTTAACATGCTCAATTCTAGTCATTCGAATAAGTATTGACCGACTTTTAGCATTTAAATTCTATTTGAATAAGTAACGTAGTTTGGTTGCGAGATGTGACGATTTTTTGGAGTTATCAGATCGATTTTGATAAAATCGATTCGATACTTTTCATCCTTTCTTTTAAACTAAATTAAATTTTAGTATGTGAATTTAACGAGTTAAATATTTAAATTTAAAAAATTGAATGATTTAAATATTTGGGTTTTTTTCGGTTTTTTATGATTTCGAACCGGATTCATCATTAAACCAATTGAATAACCCGATATAATCCATTTGTACATTGAAAACACGTTTAATTTTGAAAAAATCACAATTAAATAATTAGGTCCACACCCACAACCGAAAGGATAATCTTGTCAGATCGAAAGGACCAGCGGTCAACACGTGTCATTTCAATTTATCCACGCGGTCTATTAATTCAATAAGCTATCATTGGATTTGATATTTTACTATCTTATTTATTATTTTTAAAATATAAATTATATATTATCATAAATATCATCAATATTATTTTAAATTTTACATAAATCAAATGTTTGTTATAATCAAATGTTTTTAGCAATTAATCCATTTTTATATGGAAAATCGGTTTCTCTTGATTTTGTAACTTTCTTAACCGATTTTGAATTTGATTTAATATTGAACCGGTTTGAATTCATTGTTTTTCATATGCAAATCTTATGAGAGCTTAAATTAATATCAATGTTACTAATATACGTGACATGATTCGCGATTCGTAGTACACAATTTTTTAGGGAATCCAGGAAGATTCGTTAATGATTCATTAATTTTATATTTATAATTAGTTATATAATTTATAATTTTTTATAAGTAAAAATAATCATAATTATTGATAAAATATATTTTAATTATTTTCAAATTATAAATATAAGATATAATAAATAATTTATCATCAAAATAAAAACTTAAAATTGGTTAAAATTTAAAATTAATAAAATAATTAAAAATCGATAAAAATTAAATAACTTAGCAAATTTATAATATAATAATTTATATTTATTATTTGTTTTTGATTTTTTCAATTTTCTCTTTTAAAAAAATCCATTAAAAAAAAATCCGATTCGAGAATCGTGAGAGAATCCGATTCGTAAATTTTTGTATAAATAGAGAATCCTAGTAACATTTATTAATATCTCATAACTAATATAAGATATCAATTTTCATGAATAATAAGTAAAAAAATACATATAAACTAAAATTAAATATTTACTAGTTTTCCTTTTGATAACAATTAACAAGAAGCTCGACCCGATATTGGTGGCAGTAAACGAATGGAGGTTAAAAAGGTAAATTATGGAATTAAACATTTGTTTAATAAATCAAATATAGAAAAAAAATGTATAATAATGTTAAATTGTGAAAGATATGAATATAAATAATATCATATTAATTTTATATTTCTATAATTTTTTAATTCATTTAGATTAATGAATAAAAAATAAGTAAAAAATTCCAATACAATCAAAGATAAATAATTTCTTATTTATATTTAAAATATCAAAATGAACATATATTATATTATATTATATATATATCAAACTTTATAAAAATCATAGCCACCCCAAAATTGAAGTGATCCAATCATATCAATAATGTAGAAGCCAAAGGCAAATTTGGCCCACAAAGTTTCGGGTTTCGTCAAATTTGGTTCCTATAACTGCATGCATTTTGGTAAAATCAGTCTCCGAAATTTTAAAATGGCAAAATCAGTTCCTAAACATTTTTTTTTTGCAAAACTAATCACCAAAGTTGTGTTTGTGTGACATAATTGATCATCAAAGTAATATTACGCAAATTTGATCATCAAAATTTGCAAATCGTAGCAAATTTAGTCCCCAAAGCCGTTAAGGGTCCCCAAAGTTTGCAAAACCAAGACGAATGCGAACGAGGGACGAAACAAATTTTCCTCTCTTCATAAACAAAAAGCCCAAACGATAACGACGTTACATAAATTGAGGACTAATTTTGCCAAATTTCCAAAACTTCGGGGACTAAAATTGTTAGTACGTGTAAAATTTGAGGACCGATATTGTAAAAATCAAAGTTTTTGGATCAATTTTGCCACTTTGGGGACCCTATTTGCCAAATCAATCAAACTTCGGGAATCAAAGTTGCCAAAATATTAAACTTTGAGGAGCAAATTCATCATTTTCTCATAATCTATAGTTCCGATGAATATACCAAATATTCAGATCAACATGCTTTCATGCAAACCCTATGGTAAACGGTGATCTTTAAATTGTAAATTAGAAATGAAAAGATTGTAAACTTATTAAATTATGAGGTGATATAAAAATACAATTGTACCACAACTACTCCTTTATATTACAATAATACTATAAATATTTGTATATTAGTTATTTCACAAAACACGATCATACCATAACTAATTTTAATTTTGGTAGCTATAACTAGCTAGAAGACACATTGTTACTACGCGTTAAAATTTTTTATGTGTAATAACTTTCATTATGATAAAAAAGAGTTACATTTTTCAAACAAAAAAAATCATTTATTTAATTCACACATCATATTTAATATTATTTTGTTAAATATACAATATATTTTGTTAAAGTAATTTTTTTCTTTTGATAATATTATATATAATTGTCCACAAATAAATGTATTTAAGACAATATATTTCTACTGGTAATATTATTTTTCTTCTATTTATGTATTATCGAATCCAAATTTAATAGAGCTATTATTTATTATAGTAAACTATTTAAACTTCCAAATCATAAATCTATACATCAAATATCATATAACCAATATATCATATGTTTTTAGTATACATTAAAAATAAAAATAAAAATAAAAATAAATCTTAGAACATAGAATTTAATTAATTAAATTAGTAAAATCATTAACATCATTCATTTATCTAAAAAAACCATAACAATATACACTTTACAAATTAATAGTTATTATAAATAAAAAATAATTAATTGTTCCATTATATAAATCTTATTATTCTTTTAATATTGTTTTTCAAAATGATTAAATAGATAATGAAAAATACGAATATAATGGATACTTAATACACATAAAGATTACAAAAAATTATTTGAAAATTAATCACGTACAGAAGTTACAAGAATATGACTTTAAAAAAACATAATATAAAAATGATAAAAATAAAAAAATGGAATTCATGAATTTTGCGTAAATCAAATAAATATATTTTTATTAGAACATTGTTTGTTGCACCGGAACTTTAAAATACTATAAAAGCAATGACCTCCGAAATTTTTTGTCTTATCACTTAGGGATGAAACCCCTTAGTATAGAAGATAAGTTGTAATTTTGTAGCCTTACAAACCACTAACTATTCTAGTTTGTTTTGTAGTTACTAAAAAATAATGAATTCGTGATTACATTTTACATAATTAAATCAACCTTAGCAAACCCGGATTCGAATCCGACCCAAACAGTTCGATATCGGTTCCTTTTTGGTGTAATGGTAATATTCTCTCCATTTGGTGTTCCTTTTTTATGCATCTTGCACATTGTGTGTGATATTCATATAGCGGTAGAAATAGCATCCTTTTTTGTTTTCCGATCAGCGGCGGCGGTGGGACCGGGCTGGTATTCTGTATACTATAAAAAGAGGATTGAATTTGCCAATTTAACTGAACAAAAAATTGAGGCGGTCACAATGGAGACTGAAAAAGACTCAATTGTGAAGGAGTTGGCTGATATTTTTCCAACTGTTGCTTCTCCTTCTTCAACGGTACACACATATAGAGGTTAGATTGAATCTAGAGAACCATTCATTTAATGGTGCTTTGTGTGTGTTCAGGTAGTCAAAGATGAAAAGAAAGATGAAAATCCCAAATCAGGTAGAGGAGATTATACACTACGAGATGGATGTTAAATGGTTTAAAACTGAATCATTTGTAGGTGTGGCAAGACATAAGAGGATGTCAACAAAGGAGATGTTTGAGCTTTACCCTGAAGAAAAAATGAGGCCATTTCATTACAGTTCTTCGATATATTACGGTGCTCAAGATGTGTTTTTTCAGACTGAAACTAGCCATAAACCAACCCCAGTCAGTATCTTCATCTATTGCCTTGTTACTGAAGAGGATTTTAAGTTTTTAACTCCTCTGTGTAGGTTAAGAAAGATGGGGGAGGAGGGGAGGATTTGGATGCTGCTTTGAGAGGAAACTGGTGGCAGGGTACAAATTTGAAATCTAACCTTTTTTCTCTTGTTACTTCTTCTTCATTCTTCAAATTGTATGCAGGATCCTTTAACTACTAGTTTCGAGCTTTCAGCAGGCCAAAGATATGGCTATCTTTTTACATTACTGTAGCTAGAACTAGAAACCTTGGGCCTTTGGCTGCATCGAATAGATAACTAAAACAATCATAAAACAAAGGATGAAGAAGAGTTAAAGTGATCATTCAAAACCAAACACACTGTAATATCAGTTTGATTGATACAAACAAGAGAAACTGGTAATCAACGCAAGAGTCATAGCAAAGTCACACGTGTAGGGAGAGTGTGTTTATACCAGATGTCGATCTCAGTTCTTGACTACTGTAACAGGGCACGTCGCATTCATGATAACGTAATTCGTCACGCTCCCCAATAATATCCTGTGTTTTTTATTAATATATTAAATAAAAATAAAAATTACAAGCATACCTCTTGATGGCGGAGAGACCCCTGCTTCCCATGACTAGAGAGTCCAGCTTTAAGTCTTCTGCAGCTTCAACGATCTTCTCCCTCGGATCTCCTCGGTATACCTTCGCGACAAATGATATCTAAATAACCGATAGATCGGTTAGTATGAAGTCCGATTATCGCGAATTGAATCAGAAGATGAAAAAAAAGATTTGAACAATTAATAAAACTGCACCGCTTTCTGGCGTGCAGCGGTGTCGAGCATATCGAGAACTTCGATATCGATAGGAATATCGTACTGTTTCAGAACTAGTAGCTCACGAAACTCTCGCAGTGGAATCAAAGCTACAACAATGATTCGAATAAAATCTGAAAACAAAATCACTTACGAAATCAAGAAACGGAGAATCAGAAAATAAGTTACGCGAGTCGTCGGTGGATTCGGTTGCGGAGCGAGGTCTGGTATGCAGAATGTAAAATGTATCGCCGTCGCGTGATAGATTATCGATAGACCATTGCAAAGCGGATTTGCTACTCTTCGAAAAGTCGATCGCCACTCCAATTTTCCGATCGCTCGCCATTGTTTTGACCTACTTCTTCACGTTTCAGTTTCGCCTTCTATGTAACCGTTGTCTTCGCTTCGAAGCAAGTTAAATGAAACCGCTTCAAATATCAATTCTGCATTTATTAAAAGATTAACAAAGAGATACCTGATATTGCTAATATTTACAAAACAACCCCTTGAAAATTAATTTATTATTATTGCCATAATTAACAATAATTAATTCCGCCAGTATTATAAAACCAATGTTTCATGTTATTGGATTTTCCATTTTTTTAGAGTATCTTTATATAAAGAACCGGGTCAACTCGAAGGTTCTTGCTGATCCTATGACATTTTTTTTAATTAAGAAATAATACAATAAATTAAATATTTAATTTTTTTAAAAATAATAATTAATATATATAGAAAATTAGGGAGATATACTTTCAAATTACATACAAGATTAAAATGATATATTTGCAACCAAAGGTTGAAAACCGTTTAAAAATTACTATAGAGTATGGTTATATTTTTATACCAACCCGGAGTATAAACAAATTCCGAAATAATACGAAAAATTCATTAAAAAATAGTTTAATATTAATTTTCAAAGTAAATGTTATTATTAAATCTAAAAAAAGTAAAATTATTAATAATTAAATAAACATATAATAATTTCATAGAGGATTTGGTGGGCCTCAACTAAGGCAGGCGGATTTCGCTTTAACCGAAAGTATGCATCATCACTTGAGGTCAAAAAGAGAAATTCTGAAAACTATTAGGGGCACAAATGTCAAATAATATTTTTAGACGAATAAACCCTAGACAAATCTGAACGGAAAGCATCGACGCCGGCCGCCTCAGGTGCATTAGCTGAACTACGACGGTCCTGATGTTGACAGAGTTGTGGTCATTCTGCATGGGCCAATCAAATGGCAGGGATACAGTTGGGCCCCACTGCAAGAAAATAAATAATTATATAATAAAAAATTGAAATAATAGGATTTATCACAATGTCATAATTTAGGTATTATATTTCATGTCACGCGAATCAATGTGTCGAACTGTCGGATACTGAACATAATAATTTTTCAATATTTTTTGAAATAAATATCAATAAATTCGAAATCTTTATGATAATTCATGTTTATTTTTGAAAATAAATATTAGGTGATAATGGGGTCTTATTAAATTTTGTATTTGACTTACAAAACAATAAAGTAAATTTCAATGTTATTGGGATAGTGGTGAAATTCGACGGTAGAGTTATCATTAGGACTGTTATTCGATCTGAACGAACCGAACGTGTTGTGTTCATATTCGTTCATATTTTAATTTGAACGTGTTCATGTTCGTTCATATTTTATTCGAACGTGAAAATATGTTCGAACATTGTTCAAATTATTAAGTGAATGTTCATGTTCGCTCGAATAGTTTATTCGAACAATGTTCGTACGATTTGTTCGAACATATTTGTACTATTTGTGCAAAATTCATTCAAAGAGTTCTTCATGTTCTAACTCATTCAATTTTCTGTAGAAATTGGTGCTTCATAAAAACAATAATTTCATATAAATGGTTTACTAACGGTAATGAACATTCGTTTTACTCCATATTTGACATTTTTTGAGTTTTTTATAATATCAAATGTCTTTTATTTTCAGCCTTTAGAATCCAATGAAGAATTGAGAAGTGATTCACAACCGCCGCTAGAGTTAATAAGTGAAAATTAGAGTTTTGTAAATGTTTTAAACTTAAATACTATAATAATCTATTAAAATAAAAATTAATTTAAATAAATATATTTGTTTACTAACGTTCACATTTGCTCACGAAAATGTTCGTGTTCGTTCAAATTATAAACAAACAAAAAATAATGTTCGAACAATGTTTATATTTTTATTCGAACGAGTGAACACGATCACATACGAGCCGAACACATATTATTCACGAACTATTCGAATTGTGTAACAGCCCTAGTTATCACTTATGCATAACCAAATATCAAAATTAATCTTCAATCCTAATTATGTTCTTTTAAATATTAAATTGTAATCTAAATCTTGATTCTATTTTCATAAATTTACGTCATTCTTCTTATTTCTCGTTTATCGTTGTTTTAATATTATATCTTTTTGCACTGCATATTGTTTGGGATTAAACACGTGTGTGTACGAACAATCTCGATAGATTAAGTAGAACCTTAGAATTAAAGTAAAGAGAAAACAACGACACAAGAAATTTAACGTGGAAACCCGGAATGGGAAAACCACGTGACCGACGGAAACGACCAAATTCACTATCACTTGAAAAGATTACAACACACACACGAAGAGAAAAATTCGGAATACAAGAGTATTGAAGTACTTAACAACGAACCTTAAGACCCCTTTATATAGATGAGGTGGTTGAGATAATTAAGGTAACTAATAAATATTCATAATATTTGATCATATCTCCATATATGATTATCTATTATCAAATCATATATATGCGTCAAGATATACTGATTTGATATGATTTTGTTTTATTCAATATCTTATTCCGTAACTGCTGATATCTTAGACCAGTGGGAATCACCATAATTCAGTTCGGTCCTCGATCGATTACCTCAATCTCATATCTTTGGATCACGTGCTTCGGTTCTCCCCCGATGGCTTCGGTCCCTTTGTCACCTTCGGTATTGCATATTTCGTCATTGACCGATCGGTACTAATACCGACCATCTCATCTTCCATGTGTGTCACGATCAACTACATTGCCGATTATCATCAAATGTGACCGATTGATAACAATATCGATCTCCACACTTAACATATATTTGAAAAATAAGTTATAAAAAAGGATATAGAAATAAGTTTATTGTAGATATAATGAAAATATTAATATTTACTTGATTTATATTATTTGTATAAAAGTTAAAATATCTATTCGATCTCACCATAATTTTTGTAGACAATACTCTAAAATCGATCATAATTATCATCGTCATTTTACAGTTAAGTGAAATCATCGTAATTAAACGTAAATTTGAAAACCTAAACCAATGCCTAATATATACTTACTATTGTTTAAAAAAAATAATGAATTAAACTTTGTAGCTTACACGGATTTAGGAAAAAATATTAGTAGGTCAACTTCAATATAAAATAAAAAATTAACAAAGCTTATTATAAACTAGATACTACAAAATTTATATTATTATACAATTAAAATATACGACGAAGTATCATATTAGAATTATTAAAAACACTTGTATTATTTTATAAACGAGTAAATTAGATTGGGTGTGCTTGTAATATTTATTAAAAAATTAGTTGTTACGATGGTTGGTGAACCATAGTATGTTAAAATGATCGTGAATTTGTAAAGTATTGGTAAATAAACGATATTATTATCGTGATATTTGTAATTAATATATATAATAAAAGAAAACTTGTTTTATACATAATTTTTTAATTATAACAAATTTTATACTCAAACTTTAATTTGAATTTATAATTTTATAGTTTTGATAAAATTATAAAATTTGAGGATAAATTTTACAAATCATTATGACAACTAAATTTACGCAAATTAATATAAGAACTAATTTTACAAAATAATGTTAATTTAAGAATTAAAGTGCTTTAAAAAACTATGATAATTAAATTTATCAAAATAAAAAAAACGTATGTTATTTAAAATATAAGTTAATGAGTTATCTCAAATATAATTAGTTCTATTTTATTCTAATTGAATTTTAATTGTAGTAGTAAATAAACACAATAATACAATTCCTAAATATTTTGTACTCCGGCTTAAGTTTAAGATTATTTTTTGCCTCCGCCCCACAACAATCACTTTTCCCAACGACTGTACCGTCACGTCACGCGCCGTCACTGCCGATATGATGCCACCGCTTTCTTTTTTATATATGAACAGTTCTACAACAGTACAAAGAAAAAAAATCCCATTTTCTCTTCTCTGTTCCTTTTGTTCTTCTTCTTTACTGGGTCCCCTGAGATCTTTTATCTACTCTTCCTTAACCAAACAGCAATCGATTCCCATGTCTCCTCTTTGACCATTTTTTTCGAATTCACCCGCTCTTGGAACTGTATTTCTCCTTTCTTTTTATACACACTTTTTAAGTGAGTTTTCAGTTTGTGATGGCGCAGGAGCTTGATTACGGCAAGTTCTGGTTACCGCCGGAGTTTCTAACAGACGACGACGTTTTAGCGAGTTTCAGAACGTCGCCGGAGCAAGGAGGGTTCAGATTCCGGTTCACGCCGCCGGTTGAGTCTATTGAAACAGAGAGCGACGAAGACGACATCGTTTTAAGGCTAAATCACGACATGCGGAAAGCTACCTTGATACCGGTTCAATTTCTTTTTCAATTCTCCCAAATCACGTAGTGTATTGATTTATTTCGTTTTGGTTTTGTTTAGGAAGAGAAGATGTACGGATCTCCCCAATCTACGCTGTGCCCTAACTGGGATTTTATCTACGCGGCGGCGGAAGAGCTCGCGAGAATAAAAATGGCTGCGCCGCCTCCGGTTACTCCGTTTTACGCTTATAAGTCTCAGAATGAAGCTCGGCTTGCCTTTCTCCGTCTGCAATCTACTCAAGTTCGTCTTTATCCTCCCTTCTAAACTCCCCTTTTCTCGATGTTTCTAATTTCTCACGTTTTTCTGTTTCGTTTTAGCGTATGAAGCAACAACAGATAATGAGACTGAGAGTTGCGAAACTTGTTCCTCCGGCGCCGGAGCCCTGGCCTATTATGCAAAACCACTCCGTTCCCGCCGCCAAAACACACCGGAACGGTACCGGAGTTTTCATACCCAGATTCGCGCCCAACACTACGAAAAAACAAGGTAAATATATCAAAATTCAACGATCTGTTCTTCTTCCGCCATTAATGCTTCCGAAAACTTCCAATTCAAGTCCAAATTTCTCTGATCTCGATTTCATTTCAGCAATTCCTCCTAACAAACCCGCCTACAAGGAAAATACACAGAAGGTTATGCCAATTCTTGCGAAGAACCAGGAAATCAAGCTTCCCAATGAATGGATCTACTGATTCAGATTCAAGACACGTTCTTCTCTTAACAATCCATTGTTTTTTGTGGGGTTGATGAACACCAGGATGATTAGTAGGTAATTAGTGATAAGATTAGTCAGTGTTAGTAGTAATTACGTGGCTTCATTTAGGAAGCTTATGATAAAAATATAATAAACGTCTGACACGTTTATGGATTCGAGGTACAAGAAAAGCAGAGAAAATATCAGCTTTTGCTTATTTCAAAGGATTAAAGTTTTGTACAGCAGGCGTATTTTATTTCTATTTTAGTGTTATTTTTCAACATTAAATATCATTATAATAATAATAATTAATGAATAACTAAATAATTGGTAAAATAGAATTAAAGTAATACAAACGACACGTATTTATTAAAATAGAAAAGTTAAAAATTATAATGTTTTTTCTAAGTTATTAATTTAATTTATAATTGGATTTATTTAATTAGGTAATATTGAGAAAGTGAAGGTTGAAGTGTAGTGTTGGTGAAGAGTTTGGTCTTACATTTAAGTTATAGGGATGTGCAATTGTAATAATTTGAAAGTACCCAATGCCTATACATATGCATATAATTTTAATTATTACTTTACCCAAAAGTCACATTATTACACATCCTACAATTGTTTTAAATTATTTTATAAAGCATTATTAGCATTTTTTAAATATTAACTCTTTAAATAATTTTTCAACAAAATTTCAATGGAGCGTTACATATTTTAAAGTAATATGATACTAATTAATTTATTTTTGAAATTAATATAAAGAATTTTGAAATTTATTATAAATTTAATGAAATTAAATGAAAATTTTTAAACTTATTCGAAATATATTAGTCTTATGGCATATGTATCCCTATTCGTCGGAATAATCGTTTCTCTCTATACACGTAGCTTTCTTTTTTTCCACATCAACATTCTCTTTCCTCATTATTAACATAATATTTAAATAAATTAACTATCTTTTCTATACTACATCAATGTCTGTATACTTATTATTTTATTATACTATTTTATACATTTTAATAAATAATTTAAAACTTTTATTCATCAACGGTAAACGACCACAACAACGAGCAATGAAATATGCAAGATCAAACTACCATATTTACTACAATTCATCTCGTACCATGAAAACACGTCGATATATATTCAACCAAATCATTTTTAAGACGACGATGAACTTTGACAGCGCTTGTGAGATATGCTTAAAATGATAAATTGTCATGTGATGAGTGCTCAGACAATTCTTGGGGGTCATCGGTTCCCTCATATATAATTGGATACTCAGTAAGAAAATGACATCGATCTTCAACAATCATATTGTGCATGATGATGCAAGCATACATGATATCAGCCAAATTTTGTTTATCCCACAAACGGCCCGGCGAAGTGAGAATACCAAATCTAGCTTACAATGCACAAAAAGCCCGTTCCACATCCTTTCGTACACTCTCTTGACGGGCAGCAAAAAAACTTGTTTTCTCTGTTCTAGGAAGAGTAATTGATTTTACAAACACATGTCATTTTGGATATATTCCATCTGTCAAATAATAACTCATGTTATACTTATTACCATTCACTCGTAAATGAACTTTTGGAGCAACACATCTATGTAAGTCATCAAATAATGTTGAGCGACTAAGAATGTTGAGATCATTATTCGCACCAAGTGTCCCGAAAAAAGAATGTTAAATCCAAGTATATGCAGAAGCAATTTCTTCAAGAACTAAGCTTAGATAACATTTATTTCCTCGAACATATTGACCCTACCAAGCTACTAGACAATTTTTCCATTGTTAATGCATACAATCAATGCTTCGGAGCATACCGGGGAATCCTTGCACTGCTCCCCAAGCCAACAAGCGTTCAACGTCCACCTCAGTCGGACGCATCAATATGCCTTATCTTGAAACGAGATACGTATTGCGGATACAAAATGACTGAGACACTGTAATGTAGTAGTCTCATCGATACAAACATACTCATCATATGCATCGACACAACATCCGTATGCTAGCATTCGCATTGCTGCCGTGCATTTTTGCAGTGTTGATAGAGATTGGCTACCAGTGACATCAAATCTTTCTATAAAGTAAGGATTTATCACGCGAACAGCTGCAACTATACGCTCGAACAAAGACTTAGACATCTTGAAACGACGTTCAAATTGTTCTATAGTATATGTTGGGTTAACATAGAAGTAATCATCAACTAGTTCACAATGGCCGATTTCAAGACCTCGCTCGACTACTAGGTGCTTTTCTGATATGGATTGTGGTGTTCCGTGCGAAGATTCCTCCGAGTGTTCATCCTCTAGTAGATATTCAATTACCCGGAGTAATGAATTGCGACCTTCGGGACAAAGCTCTAAAATTCTGTAGTCCGGCAAGTATTTCAGAAGTATCCATTTCTTTTGAAGGTATGCACTTTGAGAGACTCAATTGTTCCTTAAATAATGGTAGATTGAGACTGTTGGGTAGATTACACACTTAAATAATGGTAGATGAAGTGATGGTTGGTGTATGTATAAGTTTATCGGAAAATTTATGGTATATTGATTGAGTGGTTGCATTGGTCATTTATTTTAGGTAAAATGTCATGTTTTCATGGTTGTTATCTACAAACTCAGTATTTAAACATAACAATGTATCAATTATCAAATACGTGTAAAACATTAAACTGTGTAATGTTATATTTAGCATGTTGAAGCTGTGAAGAACATATCATTTGAGAGTTTATATGTTCTCCAAAAATCATGAAACGGATTTATTAGAAAGCCAACTCAACTATCTACAAACGTATAACAAGTTGTAAATTCATCAGAGCACTATATCATGGGGCAATTTTGCATAATAACTCATTCCACAAATTTCGTTAATTAAATGACATATGTCAGTAAATTCTTTGTAAAATAACATCATTTAGTACTTTATTTGACAAATAGCACACTTTCATATAATTGTAATAAAAATAAATCAAATATTTGCATATTACATATATATATATATATTATAAATATTAAATTAAAATATAATATATTAACAAAAATCCTAAAAATTTGTTAAAATGAATTAAATTATAATTGAAAATATTGAAAAAATATAATATCGAACGAAACGTGAAAACCGATTATCGACTGATATATCGATCATACCCGTCGAATCAGAACATATATTAGTTATATTGATCAATATGTAAAATACAAGGTCATATAAGGTATTTTTGACAAACCCATAAAAACCCGATATCCGACCCAATAACAAGATATTGGGAGTTATCGGACAACACAACGATGCTCTCCAATTGTTCACATATCGATCGATAAAAAAATATATATTCCGATTCGTAGCATGTGACCAGCATATTATGTGCACCAACTCTTCAATTTTTCATATTCACCAGTGTCGGATCGAGTCGAACTCTCTGATTTGCTCAAACACTTAACACAAAACAATGACATTTTGATTTTCTTTCCTTAATTTAATTTTTTTCTTCATAAAAAAATGTATATTGTGTGTTTCACGATTTTTTTATGTTGTGGATCTACCTGTGAATTATTTGTGCAAGCGATGATGAACCGAAAAGTAGTTGCTTTTAGAGAGATAATAGAATCTACTGACGATATTCATTTTTTATAAGTTAAATTTTCTTATATAAAAAAGTGATAAATTATTTTATTTTTAAACTTGAAAGTTATGCAATTTTCTACTATGTCTAACAATTATTTTTTAAAATTGCTTTTATTCAATAATCGAGTTGAAAATCCGACACTTATATTTTTGTTGAGTCGTGTCGAGCCGCACCAAGTCGATGGAACGAGTCAGTGCCACATAGCCAATATTTCGGTCGATATATGATATTTCACGTTTCGTTCTATATAATATTTTATTAATATTTTCAATCGTAATTTAATTATTTTAACAAAATCTTACGATTTTCATTAAACTAATTTATTTTACAACGTAAATATATTAAATTCGATTTTAATATATGATATTTTATTTAATATGTATTTAATATATAAAATATATATGTCATATGCATCTATTTGATTTAATTTTATTATAAGTATATTAAGAGAGTGCTATATGACAAATAATGTACTAAAGAATGTTATTTTACAAAGAATTTACTAACATAGGTCATTTAGTCAACGAAATTTGCGGAGTGAGCTATTCTGTAAAATTCCCCCTATATAATGCTTTAATAACTTAATTAAACCAACTAAATCTGCTACCACGTCTCTAAATTACAGTTGACACATACTTTGGTATGAATAACATAACTTTTAAACCAAATCTCATATTCAAATAATACAAAATTCATGTATAACTTGATACAAAATGAAGTCTTGTCATGTAGGTCACATTCACATGTGCACAATCAAATGATATCAGTAAAATCAAATTTTAATGTTAAAACACATAATATTTTAATAGTTCATAATGTACTATTTAATATGTTGAAGCTGTAAAGAAAATAACATTTGAGAGCTTAAATGTTCTCCAAAAATCATGAAATTTACTTATTAGAAAGCTAACTCAACGGACTACAAACATATAAGAAGTTGCAAATTTATTATAGAACTGTATCATACCAAAATAACTCTTATAAGTCATCATTATCTACTTTCACATATGTAAATTACAGTTTACACATATTTGGGTATAAAGAGCATACTTTTAAGCTAAATCTCATATTCAAATAATACAAAATTCCTATAAAACTAGACACAAAATGGAGTCTGACCATGTAGACCACATTCACATATACACAACAAATGGTACTAGTAAAATTAAACATTAAGATTAAAACACATAATGCTTTGACGCTTACATTCCCGAAACACAAGTATATTCTCAAAAGTTAACCCACAAAAACAGTCAAAAATCTCTTGTGAATAAAAAAATGTGTTCTTTTCTACCAACCATTGTTGAGTTTAATGAGACAATTTCCAGTAAAATTTACGTAAATCTGTTCAATTAAAAGTTTACATAATGTGATAATGTCAATAATAAAATTTAAGGTTAAACATAAATCTAATAAGTCCCCACATAACAAATGCAGTTGCATTCCTAGAAGAAGACAACCATATATACATTCAAAACAAACATTATTACTATAAACTCATAACATCTCATACTGTTTTCACTTCTGAAAACTCTAGAGTTGAGTCGAAAACTCATAAGTACGTGAATTTTCAATCAAGAATAACAACCTAAGTTTGGAATTAGGTTTTCGAAAAAATAAATTGAGAAACAATTAATGAATTTAATATATAAATCGAAAGCAAAGTTACAACGAAGAACTCACAAGAGGATGATGTAGATTGAATCTTCAAAAATAGAAATTGCAACTGAAATTTTGTGTTAAGAGGATGCACAGAGAAGAAAATGAGAACAAATGGAGAGGATAGAGAGAAAATGTGAGAAGAGAGAATGTATCATTGGATAGCCAAGTAAGCAGACAGATATTTAATTTAAAATTGTTTCAACGTTAATCAGAGTGATACCCATATATCACATCAGAGTGTCCGACTACAGTTGCTGATGCCCTTATTGGCGAAAAAATTAATTCCGTGAAATTTATTCTTATTAGTTTTGTATGAACTGATTCTAATCGATATTGTATTAAATCATAGGTTTTTAACTTAATAAGCAATTTATAAAATACTGAAATAACTTAAAAGTCCTTATAGAAAGTAATATTAGGCTTTTCCTTTGCTTAATGGGCAATGCACAGGCCCATCACTGCAACTATAATCTCCATTGTACGAACTTTCTTAGTTCTTATTGGGCCTAAGCCCAAACTCGGTACGTTTATCTGCTAATAGTATGTTTTTTTAATGTTTAATTTTTAAAAATATTATTTAAATATTTTTAAAATGGAAAATTAGGTATTCATTTCCCTAACTTTCTTATTTTTTATTAAATTTGAACTTTATAATTTCAATGATATATTTAGTTTTTAAATTTAATATTTTCACAAATTTTGTTTTTCAAATTTGTAACATTTAGTAAATTATATCTCAAATTGACAAAATCGATCTCTAAAATTTGATTTTGATCGATTAACTCAATTGTTTAAATTAAAAACTTTGGTCATAAATTATATCATACAAAAATTGCAAAGTATATCATCGTGTTATCGTATTCGTATAATAATTAGAATCATTATAATAATTTAAGATAATATTGTCAAAATAATAAAAAAGTATGAGAACGTATGATGTTAGGATATGACTGCACCGATTCGAGGATTTGCAATATATAAAAGTATCGCAATAATAATATATATACTAAAATTTAATTCTTCAACAATAAAACCTTACAATGAGATTAATGTTCATATTCAAGTTAAAACAATAATACATAACTATTAAACTTCAAATATTAATGATCAAACAAATCAATTCATACACCAAAATCAACCAATTAAAAAGTCAATTTGAGCTTTTTATTTTTTGGTATTAAAATTAAAATTCCGATATGAAATTCCGATATTTAATTAAAATTAAAAGTCAATTAAAGTATAGATAAGGGTATAGGTGAATCAGTGTTTTGATCAAGGAAGTTAAATCGATCGATAACGTTCATACCGGTCATGACCGATACGAACGATTTTTTCTATATATCGGTGGTATACTACCGATATAACTACCATAGTTTTGATAGACCAATTTTTGATATTTTAGTGAATCCCCACCAAATTTATAATTATATTAATTTTTTTTATTATGTCAATTCCTAACGATTCTATCAGTACATTCTAGAAGGTTTTTTGGGCCCACAATCACTTTGGCCCAATAATATATTTAATAAATTCCTGGGCCCTACATTTGGTCCATTTCCATCGATTCCTCCTCACTATCCTTATTATAGATTCGGAAATGCGATATTTTGTTTTATTTTGGTTATAAAAATAAATTAATTATTAAATATATTGTAATTGTAATTTTAATTATTATTTTATAGTAATAAAAATATGGAAAAAAGTCACGTGGACTAAATCTACTGTAATTATTTC
>RWGZ01001230.1:173786-216925 GCA_009725065.1 Utricularia reniformis | reverse complement strand
CAATATAAAATTCCATTAACAACCCTAGCAACCCAACAAATCAACTAACGAAAATATGTCCTAAATGAACACACGAAATTCTCCAATCCAACAAATCAACTACCGAAAATACACCCTAAATGAACACACGAAATTCCCAAACCCAACAAATCAACTATCGAAAAAAACCTTAAATGAACACACGAAATTCCCGAACCCAAAAAATTTACTACCGAAAATACACTGCAAATGAACACACGAAATTCCCAAAATCACAACACAGATTCCATTAAGAACATAAGAACCTCATAAACAAACACGATTACAATAAAAATTAAACCTTAAATCAACAAAAGAAATGCTCATAATTAAACTAAGGAGTGCAATGGTTGAACTCACAGGACTGCTACCTATTTTTTTCAGAGGACCCAAGAATGCCCTCACCCTCTCAAACCCTCTTGGCTTCATAGATCGTAAATGCCCATAGCTTCACGGTCTTTTCTAAACCCTCTTGGCTTCATATTTCCTAAATGCCCATAGTTTCACGGTGGTTTGCGCTTGTCCTTTGAGTTTTGTAAACCATCGGTTTAGATGCCACTAAATGGTAAACCCTAACACCATTTCCCTAAAAAAACCATATATATTTAAGGGTATACCACTTCCAATAGTATAGTGATCCAATTTTACACGGTTTATGTAAGTTGAGGGGTCATTGAACCAATTTTATAAGTACGAGGGCATCGCCTTTACACCGGTCTTAAGTTAAAGGGTCAATTTTGTATTTTTCTCAAATCAGAATGTCAAGATAAGTCAAATTGGGAAGCAGAAAACCTGAGACTTGATCACTGGTAAAAGATCATGGAAGACCATCCTAGATATATTGTTACTTTTAGCCAAATAGAACAGATGAAACATGATATTTTACTCATCCATAAATTAGGAAGATATGTGTACAAATTTGTGTGCAAATAAAAAGAAAACTTTTTAAATATTTTCTCTCTTCATGGTATCGGAGTCTTCTACACCTGTACTTGTAGAACACAAACAACCAAAACATACAATTTCATATAAGATGTTGCTCGAGATCAATGACCATCTTGCAACTCCTAGAAACTCATTGGAGGCAGAAGAACTAGGATGATTCCTGGAAAATCACAAAATGATGAATTTTGCAGCATACATAGATTTTGGAGGTATATCTCAACCAACTAGTATTTCATTTGGTAACCATATTGGTGTTGGATCGTGAATCATGGACACCGAAGCTACTAGTCATGTGTGTAATGACCTAAAACTCTTCAATAATTATTGGTATTTTCCCAAACCAATCCTTGTTATCTTGCCAGATGGATCCAAACAACCTTCTCTCAGCAGTGGAACCATTATTCTAAGCTCAAAATTTACCTTACGTAATGTTCTCTATGCACCCTCATTTAAGTTCAATCTTTTTTCTGTTTCTAGACTCATTCAGTCATCATGTGTGAACATCAAGTTTTCCACCTTTAATTGTCTTTTCCAATCCTCGAAAACCCATGAAAATTTGGACGTTGTTGTCATAAAGGGAAATCTATATATCTTAGATGCATCCTCTTTTTGTTCATCAAAAATAAACATCTCTATTTCCACGGCAACAGCATATGTAACCACCCCTTCTACTACATCATCTTCTTTTGAATCCTCCATAAACTCTTTCTCTATTTTGGATGTAACAATTGGTACTCTTGGTCTATAGCATGCACAATTGGAGCATCCAAATATAAAAATGATTGAGCGTTTATCTAAAAGAAAACTACTTTCAAATGACTCCAAACCTCATTGTCATGCATGCATCCTTAGGAAAATCTAAAAACTTCCCTTTCGCACTAATATGATCCAGTCTACCAAGATATTCGACTTAATATATATTGACATTTGGAGACCCTACAAACCCCAGTCTTAGCGGAGCTCGATATGTGCTTACCTTGGTGGATGATCATAGTTGTGGAACATGGACATATCTTATGGCCCATAAATCAAACTCATCAAATCCTAACCAATTTTATCAAATTTGCACAAATTTAGTTTTCTTTCTACATTAAAACCTTCCGTTCAGATAATAAGAAGGAATTCGTAAACATCACATGCCACAGCCTCTTCCAAACAAATGAAATACTCCATCAAAAAACATGTTTCCACACTCTGTAGCTAAACGGAATATTTGAAAGAAAGCACAAGCATCTTGTCTAAACTGCTCGAGCTTTACTTTTTCATGCATTCTTACCTAATCATTTTTGCGGGAAGATTTCCTTACTCCACTCATCTCATAAGCCGAATGACATCTTCAGTCTTGAACTGGAGACACCATACTTTCGTTTATATGGTAGAGAACCAAACTATGATTGACTTAGAACCTTTGGATGCCTCTTATATGCATGTGATCCATTTCTACACAAATACAAATTTGCTCCACGGAGTTCAAAATTTTTATTCCTATGGTATAGTTCTGATAGAAAATGCTACAAAATATTTGATATGAAATCAATAAAATCATCAATTATAGGGATGTATGTTTCTTTGAGAATTGTTTTTCATATAAAAATGGTGTACCCGAATCCACAAAAGCTCCTACTTTCTTGCCAATTGCAACTGATGAAAACTTTGTCACTCCTAACTCAACAATCATATCACCAAACCCAACTCAAGATCCATCAAATCCAAACCCATATGATTCAATAGTCACTCAACCAAATTAATGTATCAATGACCCATGTTCGATAGAATCTGAATCAATCTCTAATGAATTAGATAATCAATTAGAACACACAAACACTACCTAGCATCGGAGCACTAGGCTGCATAATCCTCTAGCCTGGTTATCAAATTATGTAGCACATGTTGTCTCAAATACATTTGATTCTTTCTTAACCAAACCTGTCAGATGTCACATTTCAGAAGCACATATGACTTTGCTTGCACATGTGGACATGATTCAGAAGCCTACGAACTCTTTTGAGGCATAGGATCTACTGCAGTGCAAGGATGATATGCAGTGTAAACTTATTGCACTAGACCAAAAGCACACATGGATTTATGTGAGCTTCCACAAGGAAAAAGATGTATCATATGTAAATGGGTCTACAAAACAAAGTTAAATACGGATGGAAGTGCGGAAAAATACAAAGCTCATCTTGTAGCCAAAGGATACAATCAAGTGGAAGGAATTGATTTTACAGATGTGTTTTCGCTCGTGGCAAAGCATGTTACCGTACGGTTACTCATTGCAATAGCGACTACCTACCGGTGGATGATACATCTACATGGTTTCTTGGAGGAAGAAATTTACATGGATGCTCTCAAAGGACTGCCTTTAGAATATCCGGGGCAAGCATGCAAGCTACGGCGATCCCTCTACGGTTTGAAACAAGCTTCAAGGGAGTGGAATAAAGAATTGACCAGCAAACTTTTTTAGTATGGATATATAAAATCAACCCATCACCATTGTTTATTCATTAAATCTTATGGTAAGACATTGAGAGCATTGATTGTGTATGTTGACGACATTTTAATTATAGGTAATTCACCAATAGAGATCATGAATATCAAAAGTTATTTGGATAAATGTTTTACTATCAACGACAATGGAAGAGCACAATATTTCCTTGGGCTACAGATGATGATCTTTTCTTAAATCAAATGAAATATGCACTTGACATTGTCAAAGATGTTGGTTTTCAAAATTACAAAGCTCTAAACACCCCATTGTATCTAGGATCCAAACTAATCTCAAGTGATTTAGATTTGTTGCATGAACCAGATAAAAATAGGCGATTGATTGGGAGGCTTTTATATCTCGGTTTTATAAGACCTGATATAGCATATGTCACACAACAACTTAGCCAATATATGCAAAAGCCAACAAAAGTTCATTGGGATTTAGCGATGAAGGTAGTACAATACTTATAAGGATATGCCAATATGTGACTTTATTATGGAGCAAATTCATGTAGCAAGATTCAAGTATTCTCTGATGCCGACTGGGCATCATGTTCAGACTCACAATGATCGGGGTATGCAATTTTGTTGGGAATGTCACTTATTTTATGGAAGACAAAAAAAAATCAATAGTCTCAATTTACCGTAGAGGCTGATTATTGGAGCTTGGGAACCACATCATGTGAATTAAAATGTATATCTTATTTGCGGCATGATTTGCAAGTTAAAGTTGAGTTGCCCATCGAAGTGTTTTGTGAAAATAAGGCAGCGATTCAAATCGCTTCCAATACTGTATTCCACTAACGTACGAAGCATCTTGAATTGGATTATCATTTAGTCCGAGACCAGTGCAAAGATGGATTTATTATCCTAAAACATGTGAGTACGAAGGAGCAAGCGACTGACTTGTTTACCAAAACATTAAGAGCACTAAGTTTTTGTGCATGCTTGAGGAGATTGATGTGTGTGAAGCTTGGAGAATTTCCATCGTGCAAGGTGGATGTTGAGAATTTATACGATGAATCAGAATGTCAAGATAAGTCAAACGGGGAAGCAGAAAACCTTGGATTTGATCAGCCGATAAAAGATCATGGAAGACCATCCTAGAGATATTATTACTTTTAGCCAAATAAAATAGTTAGACATTATATTTTACTCATCCATCAATTAGGAAGATATGTGTGTTTTCAAATAAAAAGAAAACATTTTAAACATTCTCTCTTTAGGCTCGACCTGTGCCGTAGGGTGATGTTTGCTATGTGATTGTGTCGATGAGTGTACTATGACGGTCTGTGAATTGGCGATAGTATGTTTATGTTTGTGTGTCGATCTGCAGATTGTCTCTTTTCGTACTAGGTTAAATATGTGTTATAAATATTTAATGATTGTAATGATTTTGAGCTGCCAGATTGAACAAGAAAACTCTTCGATTGTCTCTTCTTTGTTCTCTCAACATGGTATCAGAGATTTGGTGAAATGAGCGGTCTGATTCCAACACCGGGGCAAGCTTTTCCACGCTTACGTCTGGACCTACGGGTCAATTGGCTTTAGGCGAAATAAGAGGAAGAGGTCGGAGCGGCGGGACTCTCGCTCCTATGAGCGCTCCACTGCAGGGCAATAACCAGTATGTATGATATAATGTAGAGAGTGTAGGGCATTATCGGTTGAATTTTCGGTGGGCTGAATAACTCCAACATTGTGACTAACGTCATTGGAGACATGTTAGGAACATGGATAGTCCCTGCTCCATTTGACATTAATGGAATCCCATATAGGGACACTCAAGCGTGGGGGTTAACTCCCTCGGATCACTCTGGATTGATTATTCATGTCGTAGTTCTGAAAGGTGATAACTATGGTGAGTGGGAAAATGCCATGTAAATGGCATTGAGAACTAAGAGGAAACTGAGTTTGTGGATGGAACGATTGCTAAACTACACCCCGAAGATGGATTCAGCGAAGACTGGATAACTATTACATCTCTTCTGGTGCAGTGGATTTTGAATACAATAGAACCTCAACTCCGGTGGCCAGTTCCTTCATAGACTCGGCGAAACTACTTTGGGAAGTATTGTACAGCCGATATTCGATGGGAAACAGACCTTAAATCCATGAATTGAAAGGAGAACTTGCCTCTTGCCGCCAACGAGGAGACAATGTGGTCGATTATTTTGGAAAATTGCGCAAATTGTGTTGTGAACTCTCCACTTACGATAATGGGTTTGTTTGTTGTTGCATGCAATCTACGTGTGAGGTGGTGAAAAAGTTTTTGCGTAAACAAGAAGATGAAAGAGTGCACCAGTTCTTGCTTGGACTAGATGATGGAATGTATGGGACGGCTCGTTCGAAAATTCTATGTGTAGAAACTCTATCTTCACTCAATCAGGAATACTCCAAAATATTATTGGAAGAACGACATAAAACTTTGATCAAAAGTAAAGATGAACGACATGAAATTGTTGGCTTTAATGTCCATAAAGATGCAACAGAAAAACCACCGAAGGTCGTGTGCGTGGCCTGCGAAATGACTGACATACAATTGAGTCATGTTTTCCTATCAATGGCTATCCTGAATGGTGGAGCGATAGACCTAGAGTGTCGATTAATAACTCTGCGGCAGTATTAGAACACCTTGGGTCGAAGAGTCATAGAAACGGTTGTGAAAGGGAAAGAGGTCGAGGACTTGGTCGACACTCTTCCAATCGACCACTAATGGTAAGCTACCGACCGCTAATGCAGTTGCAACTGTCGATCGTCCAGCAAACCAACTTCTCAGTTTTTCTGACGAGCAGTGGACCTTCTTGAAATGTATCATTGCCTGTGTACCCACTTCCACCAGGTCGCATATCCCTTCGGGTAATGGATTGTAGACTATGGTGCCAATCGTCATATAATAGGTGATTTGAGTTTGTTGTATGACATTCGACCGATCGAGCCACGTCATGTAACATTGCTCGACAACAGGAAATTTGTCTCTTTATAATCTGGTAAAGCTCGCATTTCGTCTAATTTGACTATTTGTGATGTTCTCTATATTTCATATTTTGTATATAATCTGTTATCTGTTAGCCAGTTTCTCAGAGATCGATCGATGTTGGTGATCTTTACTCCTGAACTTTGTTGTTTGCAGGACCTAACTTCGAAGACCCCAATTGGGGTGGGCCTTAAGAGTAAAGGATTTTATAGACTACACTCGTTGGATGACGTTCGTGCAAACACGACTACTCAAGTTAAAGAGAATGGATGGTTGTGGCATTGCCGATTAGGACACTCATCAAAGTCAGTCGTTTCGCATCTTTCTCAACACTTATTTTTCTCTTCCAATCATAACTACACTGCCTGTTTTGAAGCCAAACAAACCCGAGACTCTTTTCCTTCGAGTTTGAGTGTTACTGATTCTTTTTTGACATAACACATTGTGATATTTGGGGACCTTATCGTTCTTCGTCTACTTGTTGTGGATTTTATTTTTTTGACTCTTGTTGATGACTATTCCAGGGGAATTTGGATTTATTTATTTTTGACAAAACTTAGTTTGCATTCAGTATTGTGGATTTCTTTACTTTGATTTAAACCCAATTTGACCGTACCATTAAGTGTTTTCGCACAGATAATGGTACCGAATTCTTGCCGCATAAATTGTTATTTCGTTCCAAATGGGTGACTCATCAATCGACTGTTCCTCACACACGACAAGAGAATGGTCGGGTGGAACATAAACATAGACATATTTTAAATGTTGGCATGCTTTACATTTTCATGCCTCTTTACTTGTTCGTTTTGGGGGAGTGCGTCTAAACTGCGTTATATCTCATTAATTGGGTCCCTTTGCCAATACTCGGGAATCGTAGTCTCTATGAGGTTCTTCATGACTGACCTCTCCCGCTCTTACACCTTCGTGTCTTCGGATGCTTAGCCTTTGCATACAAATTGCCTAAACCTATCGATAAATTTGTATTTAGAAGTCATTCGTGCGTCATCCTTGGCTACCCCGCTAATAAAAAAGGGTGGCGCATGTATGATTCTGAGTCTAACAAATTCTTTGTTTCGAGGGATGTAACTTTCCGCGAGACTGTTTTTCCCTTTGAGACCTCTCTCCTTTGTCTCCCGGGCGACTTGTGGATCAGCCTCTCGATCAATGGTCCCTTTCTCGACCTGTCGATCACACTGTTTCCCCTATTGCGTCAACCGACCTGCCCACTCCGATGATGGACTTGATACCGGACCCATCATCAGCTGATCTTCCTTCTTCGTCTGACTCTTCCCATTTAACGATCCCACCGAGCGACCCGTTAGTAGTCAATCCCTCTTCAGCTGTCATCGATAGTCATGTTCCACTATCGATCTAGCCTTCCCCTTTATCAGTTTATTGTCGACCTATATCTCTGCTCTCGTTCATGCCGATCGAGAAATTCCACCTCTTGGTAAAGGTCATCGCCACAAGTGTCGATCGGTCCTTTTGAGAGATTATGTTTGTTCGATAGTATAGGTACATCACATAAACTCTTGACTTATGATCGTTCTTCCTCATGCACAGTCTCGGGTAAGTGCTCCTATCCAATTTATGATTATATTGACGACAATAGACTTTCTCTGTTACATAACGCTTTTGCTAGTGCCGTGACTCAGTCTCCTCAGGAACCACACTCTTTCAAGGAGGCTTTGAAATCTAAGGAATAGAGGGATGCTATGCACAATGAATTGTGCGCCCTCGAATCCAATGAAACCTGGACCTTTGAGGACTTGTCGAAGGGAAAATGCTCACTAGGAAGCAAGTGATTCTACAAAATCAAACATAGCGTTGATGGGTAGATAGAAATATACAAAGCCCTGTTGGTTATTTAGGGAAACACTCAAGTTGAGGGGATCGACTATGAAGATATATTTGCTCCTGTGGCAAAGGCCACCACAGTGCGAAACTTGTTGAGTGTTACAGTTGCCAAGAACTGATGTATTCACCATATGGATGTAAATAATGCATTTCTCCATAGTGACTTAAATGAAGAAATCTATATGAATATTCCTCAAGCTCATAGCGCTGCACCCGAAGGGAAAGTATGCCAATTGTGGAAGTCTCTGTATGGGTTGAAGCAAACCCATCGATGTTGGTTTGCCATGTTGACTATCACTCTCAAATGCTTCGGTTTTCAGCAATCAGTGGCAGACTATTAACTTTTCACATATTCTACCTCGGATGCTCAACTGTCTGTCCTAATTTATGTCTATGATATTATCATAGTTGGTAACACACCGATAGTCGTTGAGGAATTCAAACCCAAACTCGGCAGCCTGTTTCATATGAAAGATTTGGGAACATTAAAGTATTTTATGTGAATTGAGGTAGTAGGGGGCCAAAAGGTATGTATCTCTATTAGCTAATATACCTTGAAATTAATCTCTGAAGCCGAACTTTTGGGATGCAAACCGATCAAAGCACCCATGGAGCAAAATCATAAATTGCTCTCGGCCTCAAGGGAATTTCTAGTCGACCCCATGGCTTATCGTCGCTTGGTTGGCAAATTGATATACATTTTGTTCACTCACCCTGAATTGTGCTATCCAATACATGTTATGTCTCAATTTATGCAGCAACCTCGCTGCGAACATTGGTACGTTTTCTTTTAGGTCGTGCGTTACTTAAAATGCAGTCCGGAACGAGGCATATTGTTGAGATCTACATGCGATATACAAGTTTATGGATATTGTGATGCTGATTGGGCCATGTGCCCAGAGACACAAAATTCCTTAACTGGCTATCTCATATTTCTGGGATCTTCGTCGATTGCCTAGAAAACCAAGAAAAATGTCACCTTGTTTCTTTTGTCGACCGAGACAGAGTATTGAGCTATGCGTGTTAGGTGTGGAGATTGGATGACAATCGGCCCTTTCTTGGATGATGGTAGACCTGATGTGTTGATCGGGCACACATAGAATATGGTCGGTTTGGTACCGATCGATCACTCTTGGACCGAAGTATGCAATACCGAATGAGACAAAGGGACAAATCCAAAGGTATGAGATGGAGGCAATAGGTCAAGGACTGAACTAAGACAAGGCGGGACCACTAGAAATTGCGGAACTAAGGATGTGCGTCAGTTATAGGATGAGATATTAAAAGAAATAATATCATATCAAATCAGTATATTTTGAAGCATATATATGATTTGATTATGAAAACATCACATATTTGGATATGATTAAATATATGAAATATTTGGTTACCTTAATTATCTCCAACCTTTCCACTATATAAAGAGGCTTGGGGTTTATTGTTTTGTAGGACTTCGGCCCATCATCTCTTTTCGTCTACGAGTATGAGAGAACTCGTGTGTTGGTATGTTGTATTCTTCTTCCGATAATGGATTTGACCGTTCCGCCGATCACATAGTTTTTTACCCGCCTTGGGTTTTCCACGTTAAACTTTCTTGTGTCATTTTTGTTCTTGTTCTTCAACGTCGTTATTATTCTCGGGATTCTAAGTAACCCATCTAGTTTGTTCGCACATGTGCTATTCCCAACAATGCGTGCTGGGTGTCAAGAGTTTAAGTGGCTCCGCAGTTTGCTGACGGATCTAGGAGTTCGCCAATCGGCTATTCAGATTGCTGCCAATCCAGTGTTTCACGAATGTACTAAACACATTGAAATCGATTGTCATTATGTTTGAAATCAAGTACTAGTTGGAGAAATCAAAATAGAACATGTGAAAAGTGAAATCAGCTATCCACATGATGACTAAAGCCCTTTGTGCGATCGTCTTTAGTATCTGCTGAACAAGTCGGATATTCGACACATGTACTTCACCTTGAGAGGGGTGTCGATGAGTGTACTATGACGGTCGGTGAATTCGCGACCATATGTTTATGTTTGTGTGTCGATCGATAGATTATCTATTTTCCGTACTATGTTAAATCTATGTTATAAATATGTATTGCATTGGCTTTGAGCGGCCAGATTGAATAAGAAAACTATATGATTGTCTCTTCTTTGTTCTCTAAACAGAATGATGGTGTTATTTTAATCCTATTAGTTAAGCTAAGTTCTAAAGCGATAAAATGACACCATATTTATAGTGGTATCCGATCACGTTGTCTTATTTAAGACACGATCGTATCGGCAATCCACTTTCCAACACCCTGCAATTTATTCACTATTTTAGTTGCAATGTTCGACAAAACAGAACACAGAACCAACTAAAAACACAGAATACACATATTAACAGGATGTTAAGACAACGGTACAGTAAACAGTCACCACCAGTATACTGCACTTCTTAACCACTAAGAAGTCAGTAACGTAATCCTGCAATGTTTAACCAAATAGTTAGTCACCAGAACAGTTTCAGAATATACGTTTGAGGCCTCAACCGTGTTAGAAACTGTAGGCAGTTTTACCACAGATCCCAAACGTATTTCCAAAGATATACGTAGTGTCTTAAGGTTTCAGTATTAAACTTTGTCACTGGTTTTCAGGAACTCAGATCTAAATAGATCTGGCTTGAAAACACTCACGTTGACACAAGTATGTAACCCAAAAACACTAAATAATCTCAAGTATGTGCTTAGAGCCAATCAGATTAGGCTATAAGCAGAGAGAAATATACTGAAAGTAAGTGCAGAATCGTAAAGAGCAGTATGTAAATACGTTCTTTAAGCAAGTCTCACAATTCCTCAGATCGTCAAGGATCTGTCTGGAATTCAGACTATCAAGCCAAAAGACGTTGAGAAAGTACACAGACTTTCTCAAGAACGTAAAGTTAACGCTGTAAATTTTTGAAAAAAACGTAAGAACAGTTTTAAAACTTAGACCAGCGCACTACACGTTCTAGATCTGAACAATGTTAGCGAGAGCAAGAGTGCTAACGCCAACAAGCAGATAAGCAAGAAGGCTAAACAACAGGTAAGTAAAGCAATATCGCAAGAACAGCAAGAACAGCAAGAGTGCTAACTCTATCAAGAACAGATAGTAAGAACAGCAAGTAAAATCGCAAGAAAGAGCAAGAGAGCTAAAGCGCAAGAAGAAAATGTGTAAAAATGAAAAGTGACGAGTTTTCTGAAGCGCCCAGACTTATATAGTACAGGCCAAGCCTAATAACGAACGAAGGTTCTAGAAGGCCCAGCGAAGGCCCAACGGCCCATACGTTAATTGCAATTCACAGCCCATCAACGTTCAGCCCAATAACAAAACCAAATCACAACCCACATACATGCTTGGCCCAATAGCAACAGCCCAATAACAAAACAGAAAATTACCGAATTTACCGAACGATATTACCGAGATTAATACTGTCAACAAATGATACTAAGTTTAAAAGTTATGATGAAAAAGAGATTCTCATACGAGAGTACCGTTAGAAATGGAGGATTTTTATGTCAGCAGGAGATGTATGAAAAAAAAGTTAATTTTTTTCTGGTTTCTTTTGTTTTATTCTCTTCCATTCTTTTTGCAGGTAGGTACAAGTACAATCTCGTCGATTTTGAGTCATTTTATGAGAAACCATGGAAGAGAAGGTGGACTTTTGGTATGAAAACACTGATCTCGCAATGCAAAGCAGCGTATGGAAGCCAAAGTGATCAAACACTTACATGTAATTAGACGTGTTTTACAATGCCAAAGAGAAAGAAAGCGCACACTTTTGGCCATTCTTTATTATGAATCCATATGGGATTGTCTCAGGTATATAATACACCCTGCAACTGAGTGTGCTTCCATCATTTAACTCCACACAATCATGCCATTTTTCCATTAGGGATTGTCTGTTTTGTTTACATGGCTTTGCAGAAACAAAATTGTTCATCGAAATGCTGCGCATAATGAGAAAGAATAGGATTAAGTTGTATGACAGGAATCAACACAGACATCTCAAGGAACCGGATTTGTAACACGGATATGTTAGTTTGCTGTGTTCTTACATTGCCAGGTTCGATATATAATTTAAAGCTTCATTTTCTAAATCATCACTTCATACCTTAGAAACCCCATTAATCCAATATGTTCACAGTGTCTCTTTTATTACATGCTGATTTTTAGTTGTAAAATGCTAGTGAGAAACAAGAAAGAAAACAAAAACCAAAATCCAATACAATAAAAGTTTATCTAACAAACAAAAACTAACTCATAAACTGCTTATACATGAAGGACCCTGAAGATTGAGGCTCCAATTTGGGCAATATCATACTCATAGAACTATTTTGATGTCCTAAATACGGCAGCTTGCCCTGGTTCGGTATAAACCCTAGATTGTTTTGGTTCCGTGATCCCATTTCAGGTCTTGCGAAATGGGGTTCCCCGGAATTGAAATGACTGGTGTTTTTTGGTGCAGGTACATCATGATTATGCTTACCTTCATAAGTAGTTATGACAGATTTGAGATCATGAGAAGCTCTCTCCACATGTTTCCTTACATTGCACCCAGAGTTGGTGCATTTGTAATAACTCCTACAATTCAGACAGCAACATTAAGATACTCAGTTTGTCTTGTTCATTACAAACTACTTCCTACCTTGGATTTGGATTTCCTTTCACTACTTTCTGCCCATATTTACGCCAACGATAGCCGTCGTCAAGAATGTCAACTTCACTAGTCGTTTGGACTACAACTCTCGGTTCTCTTATAGCTCTCGTTACCACTTCATTCATCTCTGATGTGTAAGTTTCAAGCCTCCTGCATTAAACATAACACACAACACTCTCTACATCGAATCGTATCGTATTGTATCGTATCGAGTTTGATATACAAGTCATTCTAATTGGGAAAACCACAAACCTTCTCTTTGATTCAGATTCATCTTCTTCACCATCATTGGATAAAGTAGATAAACCATCTCCCAAGTCAAAATGTGTGTTGTTTCGAATCCGATAACAGCCTCCATTGCTATTTTCTTCGTGTAATGGGACCGAGGAAGCAGCTTCAACGTTTTGCGGCTTAACTTGCTTTTGCCCATATTTTCTCCAACTATAACCATCATCATGTGAAACTTCATCCCAATCTCCGTTACATTGATCCCCATCGCCATTTTGTTCATCGAGATTCGGAGAATTCCCGGAAACACTAACTGAATGACAAATTTGATCGAATGTGCAGTTGCCATTAATTTGTACCCTATTTGAGTTAGCACTAGCCTGGACATTCTTATGCTCTACATTTTGTTGCAAATTCAGGCCATTTTCATGAGCAGAAACTATACCAAATGATTCAGCTTCGGAAATATGTTTGAATCTGAAGAGCAAACCATCATGGCCCTTATCTACCAGAGGAACAGAAATCCTACTGTTTCCAATTGGTGCAATACAAAATTTTCCAGTTGTAGGAGAGGGCATAATCTGCAACCAATGCAAAAAACGGAAAAAAGAATCAGTCGATGAAATGCTTCGACAAGGCAAAAAATGTGTCACCTGTGAGTTATTAAGGAAAACTGGAGACTCAATAAGAGTTGTTGGGCTAAGAGCTGAAGGAACATTCATTAGAAAAGGCTTAGGAATATCAGGTGTTTTGATACTTTCAGTGTTCAATCTTGGAGCATTAAAACCAGTTCTTGCTGCCATTCTCTCCATAAGATTTCCACGTAAGCTTGCGATTTGTGCATCGACATTTATGTTAGTTATTGCTGATGAAACTTGCCTCTTAGATATATTTTCAACAACTGCTTCACAATGAGAGCCTCCTGTAATCTCATCATTCATCAGTGATGAGTAAAATGGCCTCGGAAGCATCGTAATAACAACATGATCCTCGGATTCACCCATTTAGCTTTTTTAATCAGTTTCAAGTCCACAATACAACACTCTCTGAAAGATGAAGAAAGAAAGACTTAAATAAAAAACTAGATCAAGTAAAACTGCAGCAAAACTGAAGCTTAAATTTTTCGAGTAAATGATCTTTAGGCAACAAGTAACATTTTCAGTGCTCCTAAAAGTTTTCATCTTAACAGTACAAGATGTATAACCCACAATATGAAAATTCAGGATTCAATGGGCAAAGGAATAGTTTAATACATAAGAGAAGTGAACCATACTGAAAAGACTTGGCCAAATCAATTACTTATGATATCACTCTCTTTATAAACTAGAATTTTTCTGTTTCCACATAACAATATTTCAACATTCTATCAAAAGGAAACAAAACCCAAATCTCAAGTTAATGATATTCATGATCATTGTAGGCAAAAGAGGTAAAAATAGTGAAAATGGCCAAAACCAAACCCAAAAAGTACAAGAATCAGCGCCAAAAATGAGAATTGCCACACAAAACTAGACAGAAAAAAGTGTGGAGTTGAGCAATCAATAAGAATATAAAAAATCCATTACAATCATCAGCAAATGAGGAACTTGAACAAATCACAGACGAAAAAAGTATAAAAAACACTTAGCCAAGATTAGGAAATGATATAGCACTCACTTTAGATCCCATTTCACCAAAATGGATCTTCTTTTACTCCATTAAGATCTGTTTTTAGGAAATAATTCAGTTTATTCACCAACAAACTGAAGAAGAAAGAAAACCCACCTCCGGTCCGGGTTCCTCTCGATTTGTTTTCTTTCACACTCAGCTCTCAAGTCTCAACTGAAGAAAATGGCACAGCGGTTAGAAAAAACAACAAAAAGAAAAAGCATATTTCTTTTCATCTGCGAAGACAAATGATGATATTATGACACAATACCAATAATGAAAAAAATTCCTTTCAATTTTAAAACGTCTCATTTTGAATTGGTTTGCTCAAACAAAAGTCTCTCTCATTTAAGGTGCCGATAGAATTTGTCCTAATATATCATTTTCATTATTCAAATAAATATTCCAATTTATCCATAATCATGTTATGAACCCAATTTGGGCATTTCACACTTTTGACCAACCAATGACACTTTCCCAACAGTAAATCGATATGGCCATGACCCTTATGAAGCATGGAAGCTTGTGGAAAATGGAACGGAACTCTAACTTTTAGTCCACGGCGTGATTGATGGAATGATCGAAGTATTTGAAATTTTTTAAAGAATATGTATTATTTTTAATTGATATATATTAATAGTATCTAGAAAAATGTTCTATAATATCATAGACATGAAATCAAAACTTAATTAATATTACTATTGTTATCATATATTATTTTCGTCATATTACATTAACTCAAAATTCGTTATTTTACTATTCTAATTAATTTTTTAACCGTAGTTCAAAATAATAAATATAAGTGCATTTTTTATTTATAATATAGCGTTAACATTGGTGTTCTTTGGTACAATAACATCAATCATCCCAACGCGATTTTATAAAAGACTAAAATGAACTTATTAATCATACATATCACTTATGATTTTCATTTTATCACATTTATCGCATGTTTTTATACCAACCTATATTGTCTGGTATCCCGTTTTACAATCGGATCCTCGGTTTTTTTGGGCTAATTTGACCGAATAATGCATTTTAAAATCCGGATTAATGTTTTAGTGTCGATAGCGAACGTTATCCGCGGATGCTGACGTGTTCCGTGGACGATGTCCGCTATAGCTTGTTATGTCAACTTTTCGTGGATGACATCCGCTATAGCTGGCCACGTCAGCTTTTCGCGTAAGACGTTTGCTACGCGCATGTGTATATATTTGGGATGATTTCACTCATAAAATCATCTCGAACAAATCTCGCAACGTTTATTGTAGCCCGAAAAAAATTCCAAATTTAGGTATAATTTAATTTTTTGTAATTTAAATATTTTATTTTGTATTTTTGAATTATTTTTAGTATGTATGTATTTTTTTTATTTTATATGTGTATTATTGTTGATTGTTTATTTAAATATGAATGACTTATGTTACACATATGCATATTGTACATTTTATTTAAATTATTATTATACGTTTTGTACATTATTGTGTAATAGATATGGATTTACACATAGCATACATTTCATTAATTTCCTCGGTGGAATCTCATCCGTCGCACTAAACCACTGCCACTGTCTACTCTCTGTGATGCTCCACTAATGCCTACTTCCGATATTTTTTCGTCATCATATTCCTCATCTGGGAAATTTTCGGTCTCGGTGTCATCACCAGACCCTTCCTCTTAACCACCAGAAGTCAAACCAATGTCGTCATAATATGTTGTCCATTCGTGATTCATATATGTGATTACTACGTGTCGAATACACAATATAAAACATTACAAATAAATAATATATATTCAAATAAATAAAGCATTAAGGAAATTTAATTCCAAAATTGGAATTCGATTATACCTGAAATTCGAAGCTGCTGCACACTACAATTAATATTGTATCTGTTATTTGTGTTGAAACTCAATCCATATATATAGAAACATTATCACTATTTGACAAACGCGGAAAGTGGACGTTGTCCGCTAACGACCCTAAAACATTAAACAGTATTTTAAAATCCATTTTTCGGCCAAATTAGTCGTTTTTTTTGCAACCCTAAGAAACAATAAAATAATATTCAATGTTTTGATACAAAACGGTATACCATCAAATATTGGGGAGTATCGTATTTTTTTCTACAGCCCGAAATCGATTATTAAGGTCGATATCCGGGTTTCTCAGGGCCCAAATCGAAAAAATTAATTAAATATTAATTATTTAAAATATAAATTAAAATAAAATTGGGTACCACTCGATATGCCGATCGTACCAATCATATCAGTCCGGATCGATACAGAATTTTGGATCGATATGAAAACATTGATATTATTATTTAATTTTTTAAAGTTAAAAAAACAAAAAATGGTACCGACCGATATACCACCGTCCTTACCAATATTAAAATTTATATTTATTTTATAGCAACACAATTTCTCATTTTCATACGTTTCTGGTAAGACTATTTTATCTTGAAGGTAAATATGTATTTTTACTAAAATCACGTTTATCATACCATTTTTTTAAAAAAATCTAAAATCATTTTATTATAAATACGTTCAACTCATCATAATTTATCTCATCACATCTCACCACACCACACCTAACCGCACTTTATTAACATTGTACGAAACAAGTTCAATAAAGTGTGGTGAGGTGTGGTGAGGTGAACACAACTATAATAAAATATGGTTTTTAGAAGTACATGTTTACCTTTAACATAAAAAATGTGGTATACTCAAATTAATCAATTTATACATCTCAATGTTATCTAGATGTATAAATTTGGTATTTTCAATTTGTTTACCTTTGTAATTTCTATTATATTTTTATAAAAACAATAATATAAGTTTTTTAAAAAGGTTTTTATAATTATGATAAAACTAATGTTTTCATACAGATTCGGAATCACGTATCGGTCTGGAACGATATGAGCTATACGACTGATATACCGCCCGATACTAAATTTTATTTTATTTCATTTTTAAAAAAACTAATATTTAATTAGTTTTTAGGGCCAGACCCGAAAAAACCCGGAAATTGATCCTAATACCCGATATCGGACGGTGCGAAAAAAATATCGGTACCGAACGAAATTTGACGTATCAGATGGTATACCAACGGTATAGCGTCCTGTATGAAAACATTAGATAAAGCTTATGGAATGGAATCCAATTTTTTCTTTTCAGCAATAAATAAAAGGGGAAAAACTTTGCAAATTTTCTCCATTAATAGAGGTTTTGCTTGTCTGTCCATGGCAAAAAATCAGGGTTTTCTTCCATTCTTTCGAATAGATTGAACACACACCTTCATTTGTTACTCCATCGGAAGGATGATGTTGACGTTGATGATGATAATGTTGGTTTTCTCTGGTTGAGCAGTGGAGGAGATTGGTGAAACCGGCACCGATTTGGATCATCGCCCAAGGAAACGTTCCGGCGGCGACATGTTGATTATTAACATCGTTGTCAAAAATTTTCATGATTTCATAACATTTCCACATATGCAAATAACTAAAAGCTTTTGCCTAAAAGTGTACTTATTGAAATCATAACAAAAAAAGTTTTCATGGAAAAAAAAATATAATGGGGGTATCAAATGTAAAACTTTATCAAACATTTAGGTAAATATCCTTAGAATTCTGTCATCTCTACAACCCACATTACCTTGAGACATTTGGTAGAAATGTTGGATGAATTTACATCTTTCAATCCTTTCTAGAGCTTGAGAACTTAACAAAACATGATCATGTCCATTCCAATACATGTCCTTCATTTATAGGGATACAATTCATTGTTCACTATCCCATTTAGTAATTGGAAAATAAAAGATTATAGAATTTAATACAAATTATGTATCAACAATTGATTTGTGCACAAGTAGTTCATGTTAATGATAGTGAAACATGTTTTTAATGGATGTTACTTGTGCATATTAAAAATAGAATAAGAGACCACAATATACTATTTATAACATAAGGGTTTATGGTCTATCAAAACAAAATATTAAACCTTAATATATAATATTATATGATCATATAATGATATAAGTTAACAAGATGATGAGGATGAGGATGAGGATGAAGTTGGGAGAATAAGAGAGTAATGGGATAGAAAGGCAGAATCGGGTGGAATGACAGAATTATGATTTCAATTCTCAAAAGAATGACAAAAAGCTACATTACCTGTGTCATGTTAACCCATTTCAAAATAACATTGAATATTTTTTTATTTAATTTTTGTTAGTGTTAGAATTTTTTTACAAAATAACAGTACTTTGATTCGAGATTTGATATTTTTATTTATTTAGTTATATTATTTATAATAAATAATACTAGATGCATTATTATATATGTATACTTTAAATATTTAAAATGTAATGAAATCACTTATTTTCNCAGAGAAGTTGCAGAAGTAAGAATTGGAGGAGGTAGTTGCACGGGTGTAATTGCAAACCAAATATTATTGAACTGGTCCTCTTTTTCACAATGAGAAAACTAGAAAAGTGAACAAAATCACCGAATCACCCTCTTTTGGCTTCTATTTCAACAATTACACAAAGTAAAAATGTGGACTTCCAATTTCACAGTATCAGTACTTGGAATGTGAACAAAATCACTCAAAACATACAAAAAAATGGAACCTTTACTTTTCCGACAAGATGAGCGAGGTTCATGTCAGTTCAGGGGAGAAAACCCAGTGTGCGATTGAAGACGAAGAAAAACGTAGCGGATGAATGAGTTGCAAAGTGAAGGGGAAGAAACGGCAGAATCAAATGACATAAACCCTAACGTTCTATTAACGGAAAACATGAATTACATGACGGTAAACAACTATGAACAGTAAAAGGATTAAATTTAAACGGTATTAGTAACTTCGAAGGTGCATCATGTAATTTCGGAAGTTCAGGGGCACCGTGTTTATACAGTTGCAAACTTGGAGGGTGTGTTTTGTAATTTTCTCTTAAAAATATATTAATTGTATTTTAACTTACAAATATATAAATAAATATATGATATTATAAATATAAAATTTAATATTTTTGAAAACCTGTAATATGTCAGAGCAGTGTTAATTTGCAAAACAATATTATGACAATGGTAAAATTTTAATTTGTAAATATTCAGTATTTTTTTAGAATTGATGATGGTATGACAATGTGTCTGTTTAAAAAAAATTCCTTAAAAGAGACCGGTACAAAGTTCCCCTCTATGTACTTAACGTACGTAAAGTAATGATTATAATTTAACGGTAAGAAAAGGGTGGACTTTAAGAGCACATAAGGCCAACACTTAATCTAATTCAAAGTTAGAGGATGTTTATTCTTGGACTTTGATGCTGTCATGCTGAGATGTTTGTTTGTTGTTGTATTTCTTGTTGGTAATCTGCTTCCTCGCTGTCTTGTTGCCCTACAATGAGATTGGAATTTGTTAGTGGCTATTTGAGGATGTAACAAAAAATCAACTCAAAATTCTCTATATTTAAGATACCTGAAACTTGAATTTAAAATCTATGAATAATTGGGCCAATAAACCAGAGGCCCAAACCATTATGAGGGTCTTTTAGAATAAGCGTGGGTGAATGTGGGCTTTAATGTCATTGGGCCATATCGACGTGACCGAAGAATTAGGGTTCCTCAATCTCATTAAATATCGGGCTTTCTCTACTACACATCCATTTAGGAGATTGCGGCGTCAGTTGCTTCCAAGATTCGTGAGCAAGCATGAGGGCCAAGGTATTAGAGCCTATTTCTGTTCTTGATTTGCTTTCGTTGTATTCTTTTGGTTGATATGTGTCTTACATGATATTCTTTGTATTCGTAATCCGTATATGTTTGATGTATTCTTTCTTTTAGGGCAAAGATATATCCCTCTTCGTTTTCGTTTATGTTCGAAAAATTGAGTTTTTTTTGTTATATAAGACTTTCCTTCTCAATGTTCTTTTGTGGTTACATTTTTATTTTCTCATTTTGTTTATTAGTCTTTCTGATTGAAGTATTTTTTGTACTGAATTTGTTTTCATCCAAATTTTGCCGCCTTTGCTGGTTAATATTCATCAATATCTTGAGTAGTTGGTGTCTGTGATTTAATGTTTGTGATGCAAATACTTGAAAAATACAACTGGGCCCTCAAGCAAATACTTTTTCTTAAAGTGTTGTGTGATTTGTTGCTAGTGGTTCAAATTCATTAGCTACGAAGAAAACTGGTTTGTAACGCAGATCCCTTTTAAAATCAAACTGCAGTGTCTACTTTATTTCAATAATGAGTAGCAAATGTTGTGTTTTACACTTCTTTTGCCTTGTGTCACACAATAAAACACTAATGAAATTCATCATCTTATTTACATAATGTGAATAATTGCAGTGGAAAAAGAAGCGCATGAGGAGATTGAAGAGAAAGCGCCGAAAGATGAGGCAGAGATCGAAGTAGGACTTCGTTTGTTTGTCATGAAACTATTTAAGTTTTTATTTCTTCGCTGAACTTAGTTATCCTATTTGATTTTTTGTTTTTCTGCATGTTTTCCCTTAGAGACAAATTTCTCATTTAAAATCGTTTTCCCTTATAAATGACATTACTTTGGTTTCTTTGCATATAATATCATTAACAAATGAATTTCATCTGAAAAGAAAACAACAATTTTTGCTACCTTGGAAATAGAAGTTGAGTAATCCTCATGTGGAATGAATGTAAATTGGAGAGTGATAATGCTACTATACAGCACCAAGCGAGGATCTACTCTGTTGAGAAGATAAAGATCATCTCTTAACAGATGTCCGATATCTTTGGATCAAATGGTGACTCCTAAGATTGGGATCGTGTGGCCCAATCACTTTTGATAGTGGTTTTAACAATAGTTGATGCTGGTTACCTCGTGAATTGGAAATATTTTTGATGATCAAATCGGTTTTAGAATAAAATTAATATTAAATATTAATTTAATATAACATATTAAGATAAATGCATATAATTTAAAATAGAAAATCCAAATGAAATTAAGATTTAAACAAATGAAATATTTTGATGTTTTCTAAATCATTATCCAAATTAGAGTTTTAAATTAATTTTATTAAAAGAATGATATGAATTTTTACTACTTTCAAAACTTTCACTTACATATCTTCAAGTATGATCATTTTTTTGACTTTGAGATGAAACATAATTTAATTCACAACTATCCATCGAAAGTTGTAAATATTTCAATATAGTAATATATTTCTAAATACAATCAAATATATATTAGCCAAATAATAATCAACTAACAAATGAATACACCATAACAATTAAATATATATTCCACATAAAGAATGAAATTTTAAATTCAATAGACAAATCAAACATATTATATATAAAGAATGAAACTTAAAATTCAAAAGATAAACAAGAAACAAATCAACAACTTTTAAGAAATAAATTGAAGCATATCTTATATACAGTAAGAAATACACTTACAAATTATATTAATTATCAAGACGATGCTTCCAAATTCACATTAGTTTGTATACCAATGATTATTGATCAATACTAAAAAAAAGTAAAATAAGAATTGCACAACAAATCTTTAACCTTTGATTTTGAATATAGGAAAAATAAGTAAGAAACTCTAACTTTATTTTATTAAATGGGCCAAAAAATTTTCGGTTCACCATATTTTCACCGGTTGGACCGGATTAAACCGATTCATTGATGAGGTGATACGATTTTGAAATTAAACAATAAGCCGGATTGTATCGAATCGGAGGTGTTACCGGTTCAAGGTCGGACCGATCCAACCGAACGGTCCAGACCGGTTTCAAAGTCTATGGTTTTAACCCTAACCCTTTTGTTGCGTATGCTAAAGACCTTGCATTCGGTCAACTTGCCGAGGTCCTTGATGACATCAATATCAATAGTTTAGGGGAGTGACTTAGTTCTTCCTGAACGAAGCACTAGACTTGTACATAAACAACTCAAATCTTCAATCTTCTAACATAACCGAAATATGCAGCTTTTTCTCGTGTTAGGTAGGGGCTACACTGATGTTGCCTATCTCATAATAAGTAAAACTATGTTTCCATTCATCCAAAATTTCAATCATAAACAAAAGATGTTGATCACAAATCACAATTCCCAACAAATGTCGATCAAGAATGATATTGACCAAAAAGATTTGGTCATTCAAAAAACAATATGCCTTTAGCACGGTAAAACTCATAGCCCCTGTTTGATCATTACTAGGATAAAGTTACCAGTGCGGATGAACCATTCAATTATATCGATTGAGATGGACTATCATTCAATACCATAATACGCAATAAGTGTCAATGTCGGTCGAATCCTCAAATATTACCACCTAACTTATGCCCTCTTTCTAGCTAAAAACACACATACAATTTAGTTGTACGCATACTAAAAATGGAACATTCAATTCTTGTAATGACCGGATAATCAAGTCCCGTGAGGAGTATGACATGTTAGCATGTTTGGATCTTTTCAATTGAAGTTAGATAGGGATGACTAGAAGAGAAAAGGCTTGCAATTATACATAAAATAGAAGTATATATAGGTGTGGGAAGGATAAGAATGGGGAAATTACGCTTAAGGCACGAAACCACGGGAAAACAGGAGAAACTTAAGTGGAACTCGCGACATTGGTACGAAATTACAAGAGCTGAGACATAAGAGGGAAACCATGACATTTGGTACGAAACCATGCGAGTTAAGGAAAATAGGGTAAACCGCGACATTTGACACAACCACACGAGTTTTGGCAAGTGAGTAGAAATCACAATGCTTGGTACAAACCATGACATTTCAAGCAATAACGAGGAAACCACGAAATTGTTACCAAACCACATGAGTTCATGCAAGAGAGTAGAAATGGCGATGTTTGGTATGAAACCACACAAATTCAAGCATAAACTGAAAAAGAGAAATCCGAGACCCGAACATTTCACATTTTCTTTGATAATATAACAATAGTGAAATCTAGTGACATACGAACAAATCTAATAATTGTGGTCATTCCAGAGAACAAAAGGAATGTTACTATCAAACTCATTGAATATCCACACTTCTCGATATCAAGAATATCAAGAGGCACAATAAATTCATTCGGCTAATGACCGTTGTAGTTATTGTATAAATACATGTACATGCTTTGTATCTTAAACTAACAGATTGAATTTATAAAACTTAATTTCTCCTCCATCCTTTACTCTTCCACTGAATATGGTATCGGAGCCACAATTCCTCTTCTGAAAAACCTTCTGTTACAAAGCATTACAGATTGATGGAAACCATCGACTCCTCCTCTCCTCTCTTTATTCAACCGGTTGATAGTACATAGTCATTCTTACTTCAAACCATCTTAGAGGCCCTAACTATGTAAGTTGGTTCAGAAATGTTCTCCTTGCATTATCATTTCGAAATAAGATAAGATTCGTCAATGGAAACATCAAAGAACCAAAAGCAGACGATGCAAAATATCCATATTGGCGTTGGTGCAATGATTTAGTTATGGCATGGCTTTTTCGATGCATACATGACACGGTAGTTTCTACTGTGTTCTATAAACGCACTGCACATGATATATGGGAAGCCTTAGAACAACGATTTTCCAAACCAAATGACTCACGTGCGAGTCAACTTCAAAATGAACTCGGGTTGTTTTCTTAGGGGACACTCACTATCGATGCTTCTTTCACGAAATTTATGACTATATGGGAAGAACTTGGGCATTCTCGACCCCTTCCACATTGCTCTTGTGGAAAATGCTCCGATAAATGTTTTTCCAAATACCGGGACCAATACAACAAGGACAAAATCTACAAATTTCTGAATGCCCTTAACCCAGAATACGGTGCAATCATATCTCAACTCATTATGCGACAACCCTTCCCAACATTAGACGAAGTTTACAATGCTGTAAATGAAGAGGAACAACGACTGAAGCATCCTATTCTACCAAATCCACTTGAGGCTACAGCCATGTTAGGTCAGGGAAATCAGCATCGAAAGTTTTTACAAAAGAAATGCCTCCATTGTGGAATCAACAATCACACAATCGAAAAATGCTATAAACTTATCGGATATCCCAAAAACAACAAATCGAGTTATGCATAGGGTAACTCTTCGGAGTGACGGCATCAAACATCTAACAATGTTATTTTTTCGCAAGGTATTCCAAATGAAAATGAAGCAATTCTGGATAATACTCCTGCAGCCATAACTCAGGGGCAACTTCATAATTTGTTGCTACAATTTCAGAACACATTAGCTACTCCCAACAATGCAGATTCAGTTGCTCAGAACCTTGAAAAACCATCTGAATCATTTTCTGGTAAACTTTCAAATACGTTTTTGGTACAAAACACCATACACACACATACATGGATAATTGATTCAGATGCTTCAAAACACATGTGTTTTGATCTATCATGTTTTAGCACATACTATAAAACCACACAACACGTAAGATTACCCAATGACACTAAACTCTCTGTTACTTTACATTGGTATAGTCACACTTACACTACAACTATGCTTACAAAATGTTTTGCATGTTCCTAGCTTTAATGTAAATTTGATTTGACTCCATAAATTGGGGGTTCAAAATGGTATTTGGACGACTTTTGCTCCTAATTTTTGCTATTTGTAGAACTTGTCTACGTAGATGATGATTGATATGGGTAAACAATGTCAAAATATCTATTTTTTTATTTTAATACTAAGTCCGTAAACGCTACTACTTAGTTAAATTTGAACATTTCAGATACTAAAAATTTGCATCCTACTACTGAATATGCATCTTTAATTTCACATAATTTTGATTTATGCCATCATCGACTTGGTCACTTATCACACGAAACACTACACCATATTACTAAACATTTTCCACATATTTCAAGCTTACCTAATAAAGTTTGTCTTATTTTTCCTAGAGCGAAATATAAACGATTATCCTTTCCTCGACATAATGGACCCCCTCTTGGTCTCTTTGATCTCATTCACATAGATACTTGGGGATTATTTAAGACCGCAAATCTTGGGGGTTATCATTATTTCTTAAGCATTGTTGATGACTCTACACGAACCACTTGGACTTATTTAATGACACGTAGAAGTCAAGTATTTTAGATCTTACACACTCTTTCTTATTACTCATTAAAAATCAATATGGAAGAAGTATGAAGATCATTAGGAGTGACAATGCTCCCGAATNCTTCTAATTGTGCATACCAAGTTGATTACACATCATCGAGTATAGTGAAAAATTGGTCGTTTTTTTGAAAACAATGAATACATTGAAATAATGGTACACTGATCAAGGTTACTAATACGAACCGTATGTCAACAATGATTAAAGGCAAATAAATGTTTGCAAACAATCAAAATTGTATCGAATGATACAACAATAGTCGACACATTGTGGGTACGTTTATTGTGTTATGTCTCAATAAAGAAATGATTTTCAAGTTCGAATAGAGTGAATATGTTCCTTCAGAAATATGACTACAATTTTTTTCGAAAACAATGAAACCTGAACATAACTATAAACCTTAACATAAACGTATGTCATCACAGTTTTAAAGTCTAATAATTTTTTGTAACCAACAAATATTTAACGCTTTCTCACTATCCTCATCATAGCAGCGAACTTCTCAACATCTTTTTCGCAGAACCATGTAGGAGTCATCTGATTCAAATTTTGTAAGTATCAATTACAACCATTGTAGCAAACGAAATAATATAAGGAACACCAAATGAACTTACAAAAAATGGGTACAACGCAATGTCGAATGATCTTGGTGCTTGCTGCAAAAATTGAACTGCCAAGTAAAGCACGTAAATTCCACATTCGGTTCCACCTTTTTTACACGGAACCTACCAAAATTACAATAATGAAAATCCAATTTATTGTAAGCGTGGTACCAACACACTTACGTTTGGCCACATGATTGAAATACTAGCAATATCATCCCTAGTCGTCGAATCATCAAACTTGTGCATAATTCCAAACAACCACCTAACAGCGAAAAAATACAATTAACAATCAAACGAACCACTAAAAAATGCACTTCGTCATATAAGGCATTCATTAAAACAACGACACATTTGTATGATGACCTCCGCATCGATGAATTAGTCGTGGTTTGGTGGGTCGTTCCCAATGAGTCCAAAACGAGCATCCATCTTTGCTGACAATTCAATATGCGTCTCATTATTAATAGAGACCAATGACCCATGCATCTCCAGCAAAACATTAATCTCAAAAGAAATGAAATTGTGAATGTTTATTACAATTAAAATGTACCTGGTGCATAATGGTAGAAAGACAAATCATCTTATGCACTCTTATTCAAATATGTGTGTGGATATAACTAAAGTAAACACAAACAACCAGAATCTCTCATTTACAACATCAAATGTGATTAAATAACCAAATCCAAAATTTAGACAACAAAATTCCGTTTGCAATGGCAAAATGTTTTGTGTATAAACTCACTCACATAACTTTAAACACAACATTTCTCATCATGATTACAGGAAATTTTGCTTCATCACTTCCAAAGCAAAGAATCACTCATTTCAACAAAGTTAAAAAATAATAGAAGTTACATGTTAGTTTTAATAAGCAGTGAAGGTGGGGTTGTTTATTTCTTCATGTGTCTATCAGAGAAGTTGCAGAAGTAAGAATTGGAGGAGGTAGTTGCACGGGTGTAATTGCAAACCAAATATTATTGAACTGGTCCTCTTTTTCACAATGAGAAAACTAGAAAAGTGAACAAAATCACCGAATCACCCTCTTTTGGCTTCTATTTCAACAATTACACAAAGTAAAAATGTGGACTTCCAATTTCACAGTATCAGTACTTGGAATGTGAACAAAATCACTCAAAACATACAAAAAAATGGAACCTTTACTTTTCCGACAAGATGAGCGAGGTTCATGTCAGTTCAGGGGAGAAAACCCAGTGTGCGATTGAAGACGAAGAAAAACGTAGCGGATGAATGAGTTGCAAAGTGAAGGGGAAGAAACGGTAGAATCAAATGACATAAACCCTAATGTTCTATTAACGGAAAACAGGAATTACATGACCGTAAACAACTATGAACAGTAAAAGGGTTAAATTTAAACGGTATTAATAACTTCGAGGGTGTATCATGTAATTTTGGAAGTTTGGGAGCACCATGTTTATACCGTTGCAAACTTGAGGGTGTGTTTTGTAATTTTCTCCTAATAAAAATGATAAATAGTTTTATTCAAAATAATGTGTAATTAAAACAAAAAAATTATTTATAATGTTTGATAATACCAAAATAACAAATTAGTGGTCAATATCTATGTAAGGTCAAGAAATAAAACATCCTTCACAATGTAATAAATTAAATACTTACATTTCATAAAATTATAATAGTCGGATTTGGAAAAATAACGTTGTATATTATTTGTGTGCCTAATAGTATATGTTAGAAAAATTAGATTGATACATAGAATTCTATTGATACATTTTGGGTGACGTTTGCCTGTAGCCCTCCAACTTTCGAGCGATGTAAATGGCATGTTCTCCAAATTATAAAATTGCAAATATGACACCTCAAGTTAACAAAATATGCAAATATGACTCTCCAACTTTAATTAAATGCATGTAAGACACCTCAAAAAACAATACCGTTTAATATTGACCCTCTAACGACATGTTATTGTTTTACATCTGGTTGTACATTTCTCGAATTTGAAGTATTAATTTTGTATACTTTTTCGTATAAAAGTCTTATTTGCATAATTTGTGAACATTAAGAACGCATAATGCCAACGAAAAATGTTTGCAAACTTAACGGAAAATCAGGTGCTAAATTGCATGGGTTTAAAACAAACGTTTTGATAACTTGAGGTGTCATTCCCGCAATTTCATAAATTGGAGGATATGACATTTATACAACACGTAAGTTAGGGGGCTATTTATGAAATTTTCTTATTTTTTACGCATTATTTTGAATAACATTTAAACCTTCACCAACCATATTTTCCCGACACTAGCTCAAATTAACGAAGGAAATAGAAATAAATGAAGAGAAATAACCAATTGCTATTGAAGAAGAGATTATTAAATGAAAAATGAGACATGCATGTTTATCTATGAGTAAGGTAAACATGAAAGAGTGAAGGAAAAATTGGGGAAAGTGACTCACTAAGAGTTTGGAGTACAAAAGGAAACAAATACAAGAAAGGTAGGAGCAAGGTATGGATGGTTCTGATTTTTGAGTTGTATGTTCAAGTTTTAAGTGAGATCTTGATCTCCTTGGCTGGAGAACCACTAATTTAACATAGAATATATGAAAGTTATAGATGTGAGTAAGGTTAGTGTTATGATTGTGATGTACAAGTATAAAAATAGTTTATCTATGTATACTGATGTTCATGAGTTTTTTAGTATTTATTAACTGCAATTTCAAGATGAGCTTTTCATGGTGTTTTTAGTGTAGTTGGCACGTAGAGCAACACAAGTCACAAAATTATTACACATTTATATAGTAGCTCAAGACTTTATTCTCTCTTAACATAATTCAAGAATGTTCTCTCTTTATGACTTTTTTGGAACTATTGAGAACTACTTTTTTTATCAGTTTTTAGTTTATTGAATTAGCTTTACAATGAGTATATTACAGGTGTTTCTTTGTGTTGGGAAAATTTCCTCTTCCCAGAGAAGAAAAGAATTCTCGTTATCCGGGGTCTCCCGTTATCCGGGGTCGGATCGAACAAATATGATGAGAACCGAATATAAATGAAGAAAGGTAAAAGACACAAGATTTACCGTGGAAATCCAAAATCGGGAAAACCACGTGGCCGATAAACCTCGGTCGTGAACTCACTATCACAAGAAGAATAGAATTGATTGATTACAATTGTCTTCATGATGCCTCTATTTATAGAGTCCAACTAGGATCTAATCTAGGAAATATTCTACAATATTCTCTTTCCATATCTTTGACCGCATCTTCCATATATATATATAACAAGATATATTTGCANATTTCGAAACGATCGAATTTCACATAAAGTTATGTATTTATCGTATCAAAATAAAAGTAATAATTTTTTAAATATTTATTTACTAAATTACATATTTAAATTATAAAAATAAATTAATAATTAATAAAACTAATATTTTATTATATATATATTAAACTAAAATATTTTAAATTAATAAAAATAAATAAAAGTTCTTCTCTGCGGACAAGGGAGCGGACAAGCCCTTGTCCGCGGAGCGTATTTCTCCGCAGAGGAATCAACGTCCATGTAACCATGGGCGCCGATGTAGCGGGCATATACGCTCTTGTCCGCCGTTACAGGTAGTCTTAAAGGACCCAGAAACACACTCCTCCACTACACATCCAATTACCCGATATCTTAGTTCCCAAAGACTCCACCCAAATCATGCAGTCTTCACTATTGCCCTATCTAAGACATTCCAGCCTGAATCTTATGATGAAGCTATGAACTACCCACATTGGCGGGAAGCTATTCAACAAGAACTTGATGCCTTAGCTATCAACAAGACTTGGTCCATTGAAGTTGTTTCTAAAAATCATCATACCATTGGTTTTAAATGGGCATTCAAAACCAAGTTTAATTCCGATGGGACTATCGAACGCTACAAAGCTCGCCTTGTTGCTAAAGGCTATAAGCAAATTGTCGGGTTTGATTACGAAGAAACTTTTAGTCCGGTTATTAAACACACTACTGTTCGTTTGTTTCTTTCTCTTGCAGCAAGTAAGATGGCATCTCCGACAATTGGACGTGAACAATGTTTTTCTTAATGGCGACTTGGATCGAGACATCTATATGGACCCACCGCCTGGGCTAGCCATTCATGAGGAATATAAAGCATCCACAAAGACAGTTTGTAGGCTACATAAAGCCTTGTATGGGCTCAAACAAGCTAATAGACAATGTAATGCTAAATTCACAAATATCTTGATTGATTATGGTTTCGTTCAGTTCTAGACAGACCATTCTCTATTTACCAAAAATTCATCCGACGGAGGTTTCCTTGCGCTTTTAGTCTATGTTGATGACATAATCATAGAAGGTATTTCCGAAACGACATTATCTCATGCTACCAACTTTCTTTCATCCAATTTCAAGCTCAAGAATCTTGGTGTGCCAAAATATTTCTTTGGTATCAAAATTGCACGAACAAAGTTTGGCATAAACATATGCCAAAGAAAATGTACTCTCGATCTATTATCATAGTATGGTCTCCTCGGATCCAAGCCAATCAACACGCCCATTGAAGCATGTCACGACTTAAGAAATCGCGATGAAGTCCAACTCACAAATGTTGAATACTACAGAAGACTTGTCGGTAAGATAATGTATCTTACACTTACACGACCCGACATTGCGTATTCTGTGCAGGTTCTAGCCCAATTTATGAACAAGCCATGTGTACCTCACCTAAAGGCAGTCTTTCGGGTTTTAAAATATTTAAACTGGAGCCCTGGACATGGAATTTTCTACCGTTCTTCTTCCAACTTGCAAATTCATGCCAACTCGGATAGTGATTGGGACAAGTGCAAAGAGACAAGACGATCGGTCTACGGTTTTTGTGTGTTCTTAGGTGGAAATCCGATTAGTTGGAGATCAATGAAACAAGGACTAGTAGCTTGAAGCTCTACCGAAGCGGAATACTGTGCCATGGCATCCACTGCTTGTGAATTGATGTGGATTTAAAGTCTCCTTAAGGTTTTGGTATTAAACAAGATGACCCTATTCCTTTATTTTGCAACAACAAATCTGCCATTCAGATTGCAAGGAATCCAATATTACCTGATAGAACAAGACACTTTGATCTTGATTGGCACTTCATCCGAGAGAAGGTAGAAGGTAACGAGATTCAAGTAATATATATTAAGTCAAGCGATCAAATTGCATACATATTTACAAAAGGCTTGAATATCACTCCACATCAATATTTGAAGAACAAGTTAAGTATGTAAAACATCCACACTCAACTTATGGGGCAATATCAAACTCATTGAATATCCACACATCTCGATATCAAGAATATCAAGAGGCACAATAAATTCATTCGGCGTTGTAGTTATTGTATAAATATGTGTACATGCTTTGTATATTAAACTAACAGATTGAATTTATGAAACTTAATTTCTCCTCCATCCTTTACTCTTCCGCGTAATAGTTACTACACTAGACAAATGTAAGTGAAGTGAACACATATTAATAATAGAATGATAAGAATAGGAAAAGATGTCTTACATCAAAACCTCGGGATACGTATCTCAATTGAATTTACGAACAAAGAATATAAAGTAATACCCTCTCGACATTGTACTTGCTTATGTTAGGCAAATCTGTAGGGCATACATAAGAATGTATGTCCTAAGACTATCTGTAAAGACATACAAGTAATATGGAGTCGCTTTGTCCGTCATGTGGGTGCCCACGCTTCCATGGGCGGACAAATATAGTGCACGACCTTTGTCCACAAAAACAATATGAGTAAATATTAAAAATATATATTTTATTTTGATAATTTAAATATGTAATTTTATGTTAATTTCATTTCGAAATGGAGATATAAAAACCATTACGAAGCAATAAAAAAGAAATACCATCGAAACATTGAAATCGAATACAATATAATGATATAAATTAATAAATAATGATTAAACGTCGAGATTATCGAAATTAAAATATTAAAATTAAAACGTAATATTTAATGATAAATTAAATAGTAAATAGACAAATTTGATTAGATATAAAGATAAATTAAATTTGGATAAAGAATATGATGTAGATGAGAGATGAATAAAAAATGATGTGGATGAGTGAGAAATTTGAAAAGTAGAAATAGAATATGATGCATATGTGAGATAATAAGAATGTGTAAAAAGATATATACTATAGAAATTGTTTTGATCGCAAACAACATTAGAATGAAACTTATGATATTTGGTTCAAGTAATATTCCCATTACAATTTACATTCTACACAAACAAGTAAATCTTACCTTACCTAGATGAGTTGTATCACCAATCACTAATGACATGAACCGAAAATAAATTTTGAGCTTATAATTCGTTATTTATATGTGTAGCATGTTATATGTGTTTGGACCGAACGTCGGTCGACAATGTGTAGATCGAGTAATCTCCAAAAGGGACCAATCATCTCCTTGTCGATTGGTACTGATAGCATGACGATCGAGTCATGCAGATCCATCATGAAGCATGTCGTACACATGCCCCCATGAAATAACATTCAATTTACAATCAACTGAAGAACAAAGAAGCGTCGATGATGTGGCCCAACCGTCACAGGACTATAAGAAGAAGAAATCATCCATTACCGAACGTGCAACATAAAATCAAGAGCATGAACTTAGGTGTTGCACGTGATATAGGATCCGAGTTATAGATACACTTTATCATTGTTTGTATTTCATTATTTATTTCCATAGGGAATTGATCTAATTTTATATTTGTTTTTTTCTAGTTACTCGGTTTCACATTAAAACTTCTGTATCATTTTTCGTTCCACGTATAGTTTTGCTTAAATCATTGAAAAATTAGTATCAAGAAAAGTGATTCAACGCTAAGAGTATGTAACCATTCTGTAAATATGTAGATTACAAGTACAATATATGAAATATGAATAAAACAGAACTTTCCGTAGGTTTGGAAATCATCCAAAAATTATGATTATAGTCGTTCTCCCCCTCTCCCCTGTTCTTCATCCCGTTCATCTTTCCCCCTTCTTCTCTGCATTCTCCCATCTCTGATCTCCCTCACTTTCAAGGTCCGTGACACTTCGATCTGGGTCTTAGGTAATTTTAGGTCTTTTATATCTCATTTACTGAAAACTTGATTTTTCTGGCGAAAATTCTGCTAAAGGGTAAAGTGATTTAGGGTTTACGCAAATAGCCGGTTAGAAAACACGCCCTTATAGGTTTCGTTTTTCTTATGAATCGCCTGGTTTTACTGCAATTTGGTTTTACAATTCAAATATCAAATGTTGTAGATGTGTTAGGTTTTCTTGTATTCTGTGGTATTAATGAGTGTTGTAACTAAATGTTTTGCTCTATACAATTTTAGGCTCCATGATTTGCTGCATATTTTTTACTATTTATGTGTATAAAAGGATTTTGGGCTTACAGATCACAGAGGCTTCTCTGTAAGATTTAATGGCAGAGAATGGCCTAACAGGACTTGGCCGAGTGAAACTTCTTGATTTAATACCCTCAGAAGGCCTCCCTTCAGATGCCTATAAATCATCAGTTTCAACATTATCACATTCACTAGCTCAATATTCCGCTGCCATCATCCAATTTCCAAGCAGTGATGGTGCTATTTTACGGTCTTGCTTAGAGTCATCCCGTCTCTACTTTCATTGCAAGCCACCATTTCCTTCCCCCGATAGCATTCAAGCTGTTGACACTCGTGAGTGGTGCAGGACTTCTGGATATCATGCAGAACATGAAATATGGCAAGAGATGTACGATTTTAGACCTGGTCTCACTAATGCAGAACCTGGTAATGATATTGAAATCCCTCCTGCTGGCTTAAGTGATGTCTTCTCATTGCTTGGTAAAGCTTCTAGGGACATATTGGATGCTATTAGCTTCTACTTGAATCTTCGAAGCTCAGCTTTTATTGAAGTACTTGATAATGTTCCTCTTAGAGACCGTGAAATATCATCGTCTGTATTGTCTGTTTTTTGTAATGGGAGACCTTCTTTTCAAGGAGCACATCATCATACAATGAGTACTCAAGAAGATGGCCAATTGGTTATGCTGCCGGATCATGATCATCAGATTTATAAAACATTACTAACGCTTATCAAGTCAGATAAGCCGGGACTAAATATACGAGATTTTCAGGGTCAGTGGGTTATTGTTGATGGTGATCTTGGCCCTCAAGAAGCAATAGTATGTCCAGGGCTTGCTTTGTACCAAGCAACAGCAGGCTATATTAATCCAGCTATGCTAAGAACTGATATCAACAGCCTTCAGGGTTCTATGTATGGCCGTTGTTCTTTAGAATTCAAACTAATGCCTAAATCTATGGCAAGTCTTAGTTGTTCTGAAATGAGAGCTGCTGGACATGGTGTTGAAGCTCAGTTCCAGCTTCCCGTACCAGTTGATGATTTCATGCAGAGATCTGCAGATCAACTTCTTAACAGGAATAGTATTTCCGCTTCAAGTTTGCCTGCTCAAGAAGGTACTTTGGATTTAATTATACTTCTCTTTCACTGATTTCATAAATTCTCGTGTTATGTTTTTTATCTCAAGCTGCATTTCCTGTTTATTTTATAAGCAACGCACACTATGTGTCGGTTCGAACCCCGAACCTTTGCTCCCCAAAGAAGTTTTCATACCATTAGACTTTGTCTCGTTAGAGCTGCATCGTTTAATTTTAAATGATAAAATATTTCCTTAGAGAAAAACGGATGAAAGGGTTGTGTGAAAGGAGAAAGAGCAAGATTTTCCTTTTGCTTATTGCTTATGAATTATTGTAGTGGTGGTAAGAAGCTTATAATACTTAACAGGTCCTTGGGCCGATGAAATGCTGGTACAGGATCTATGAAACTGGAAATTCGAAAGAAGAATAACTTGAAATGTAAGCCTCTTCCTCCCTCAAAAAGACTAAGGCTTGAGGCACAAAGAGTTCTGAAGGGGAGAGTTCAAGACATTGCTGATAAGAAGGGGATTAAGTTACGATTTTGCAGCTTGAAAGAATGTGAGAGCCATATCCACTCAGTCGAGAGTCCATGTGCAAACATACGGATGGAGATCGGTTGGCCACCAAGCGTTCCTTTCGTTCATCCACATGATCTTCCAAATAAGGCAAAAATCGGATTTCTCGAGGCTTATGAACCTGGCTGGTCTGATACCAATGAGATGGAGTGAATGTTTATTTCAACCACAACATGTTTGTATTGCCTTTGTGTCACTAAACGAGAAACTGTTGTTGCTACAGTTTTTCTATGGAGTATCCTTTTCACCTCAAACATATCAAACCTCAAACTTTTGTAGATTAATACGACTCGCAATTTTAGGGGATTACTGATTATTATATGGTTTATCTGAACTATGAAGTAATAGAACACTGGAACTAATTACTTTCTAAATTAGTATCAGTGATGCTGCTGATTACTGATGATGAGATATGTTGAGGGCTTTAGCATACTTGATAAGCTCAGCTTCAACTTGCTCTTTCTGAGGCAGAATCTGTGTGGACTGAAGACATTCACTGATTGGTCTTATTGAATTGATTCTTCTAAATATGATCATGTCACTATCCAAGGTATCACCTCCATTGACACGAGACGAAGCTACAGGTGAAGTTATCGATATGCATGTCTCTTCCTCTTCAGCTTCTTGTTTAATATCTTTATGTTGGTTTTTTCGATTCTTTGGTCTCCATCTCTTGATTAACTTTGACAACATTTTAGTTTTCTTTGAATCCATGTCTTGTGAGCCTTGTTTTGAACTCGGGCTCAATGTTGTTGTTAGTTCACTTGCAGGAGTATTACAAGGCGACTCGTAGTTTGTTAGTTGATAACGCAAACAAGCATTCATCCATCGCAGGTACACAAGTTCTTCCATGTCACCATACCTTTCTTTGTCTAGTTTCTGCCTTTCATTTTCAAGCTCCTCAACCTGCTGTTGCTGTAGGAAGGACAGTTTGGGACAATCAGACAGTTTTGTTCGAATGATGAAATTGATAAATGAATTGGAAGTACCTTATCAGTGTCTAAATTAGATGTAGCAAGAATTTGTAACTTGTCCAATTTCAAGTACAAGTCAAAGTTTTCCTTGTTGAGATTCTCATTGCTTATCTTCATCTCCTTCAGTTTAACATCATTGAAATGTGCTTTAGACACAAGCTTCGTGATTTCCGCCTCTAATTCCGACACAAGCTTCATGTATTGAGCAAGTTTGGAGTTTAATCTGGTGCTTCTGAAAAAGGTGTAAATTATACCACCAAGAGAAACAGCCAAACCAAAACCTAATCTCATTTTGGTGTGATGGATCATACCCATGACTGTGAAGCAGCAGGGGATTTGCATGAATTTAGGGATAAGTAAATGTAATTTTATTAGGGAAAGATTTTAGATTGTTTATGACTTTCGTACCCGGCCACCTGATTCTCTCTGTCCCTAGATTTATAAAAGACCATATCTTACTAGTTTTCATCAACATTTTCCAATGTGTTTTTACAAACCACGGCTGTGTCATGGTCAAACCCCTAATACCCATCAACCGTTATAGGTTTTAACTCCTTAGTATGTTAGTGCATTGACTTTTAAGTTTGGTCCAATCTATTTGATGACTCTAACCCATTAACAAATTTATCCAAAATGTTAATTACCCACACAATTAACTATTATGAATGAAGGTCGGGTGATAGTTAAATGTTTGGTTGATTGGAATCCGACCGATCGAAGAGAACAAAAAAAGGCTTTCTTAGTCCGTTGGCATGACATACCAAGTAAAAAAGAGGTTAGTATGTTAATAATTAGTCTGAAAGACAATTTCACCTGGGGAAACTCGAGCATGGAGGTTAGGCAATAAGGGGACAAAGAAAATTAGGCTCGACCGGAAGGGCACAGTATGGACATGTGAACATGAGTTTATTCCCCAAATAACACTTTTAAAACATCCATTACTAAACTAACCTATATTTTTTTCTAATTCTCATATTAACACTTTTACCTTTTTTTCTTGGTCATTAACGAGTCATTTATTATTTTTAATGTATTTTTTGTTGAGTCATTCTCACACTTTATAGGTTTTACTTAATTCTACCTTATTTATTTAATGCTAGGCTTGCAAAACATTTGGAATGGATTCCTACCAATTTGTGAGTTCGGATCTAACTATTGATGTTCAACTTAAAACTAATGCATCATAGTTTTAACCACTTGGTTGAGTTGATTTTAAAAATTATGTTGGCTTTGAACTTGTTCATAATATTGAGCGGCTTATTGAAAGACAAAAAACATGAAGAGATAAAACTACTCGATTTTAAGGTAGTATGAATAGAAGGAAAAAACAAAAACAACCTATGGCAAACTTGAGGTGCACCTTCCAGAAGAAAAGTGGAGAGGGAAGTTATCAAACCTAAAACATTTGAGAGTATTCGGATGGAGAGCTCTAGTACATGTGCCTAAGCAAAAAATGATCAAACTTGACAGTTATGTGGAAGAGTGTATTTTCTTAGGATTTGGAACACATTTGGGTATAAACTATGGAATCCACACATTGATAAAATATTCAGGTCTAGGAATGTGGTGTTCATGGAAGATGAGACTATCCAAGATATAAAATTAAAGGACCCACGGTCAGAAACTGTGAAAATAATAGTAAAGGGAGAAGAAATACTACATGAGGTATCACCTTTAAGTAGTAAAATGCAGACTGATCTAACTGATTCCTTTGATGTGCAGGTGGATGACTTAAGACATGCAGAACCAGCTCCAAAAGAACCTGCATATGAATCAAAACTTGAAACTGAAATCAGTCTACAAAATCAAAGAACAATAAGAATTAGAAAGCCATCATTGAAATATATTCCGATGAATATGTTTTATTGACAGATGATGGAGAACCTAAAACAATAAAAGAAGCACTAGATTCAGGTGAGAAACACAAATGGTTACAAACCATGGAAGATGAACTCGACTCTCTAAGAAGAAATCATACATATGAGATGGTCAATGCACCTCATGGAAAAAGACATGGAAAACAAATGGATGTTTAAACTAAAACAAGAGGCGAATGGATCAACTAGACACAAGGCCAGACTACTTGTGAAGGGCTTCAGACAGAAAAATAGAGTAGATATGGATGCAATCTTCTCACCGGTGGTTAAGTTCACAACCATCAGAATTGTGCTAGCATTAGTAGTGCATATGGACTTGGAACTCAATCAGATGGATGTTAAGACGGCATTCCTAAATGAAATCTAGAAGATGACATCTACTTGAAACAACTTGCTGGCTTTGAAGTAGAAGGAAAGGAAGACATGGTGTGCAAACTGAAATGAAACCTCTATGGATTAAAATAAGCACCAAGGATGTGGAACAAGAAGTTCGATGGCTTTATTCAAGAGGAAAATTTTTGCAAAACCGAAAGCGACCATTGTGCCTACGTAAAACAACTCAAAGGAGGTAATTTTATAATTCTACTCCTATATGTTGATAACCTTCTAATTGCAGGAACAAGTAAGGAAGGAATAATAGAACTAAAGGTGCACCTAGCCGTGGCATTTGAAATGAAAGACCTTGGACAAGCAACTAAAATCTTAGGGATGACTATATGCAGAAACAGAGAAAATCACACTCTAGTTCTATCCCAAATGAGATATGTGGACAGAATCCTAATAATGTTTAGTATGGACGGATGTTAGCTAGTCACAACTCAAATGTCAAATGAGATGACACTAACCAAAGATCAGGCACCCGCAACAGAACAAGAAGCTGATGAACTAGAAAACATACCTTATTCTTCGGTTGTAGGGTCAGATTTCTTGCTAAGCCGGGAAAGCAACACTTGGAGGGACTGAAGTGGCTGCTTAGATACCTGAAAGCCACAAGGTTAATTTTTAGGGGAAGCAAAGAACTTCTTAAATACAGAGTTTTCCCATAGTCTCACATAGGAGAAGATGTAGACAATAGAAGATCAACTATAAGTTTTATTAATATGCTAGTTCAATGATCAGTATCATGGCAATCTAGATCACAGAAAACAATTGCTCTATCGTCAATAGAGACAGAGTATATGGCTTTGACCGAAACTACAAAGGAACTTATATGGGTGAATAGGTTACTACAAGTAGAGGTGGCCGTGGGTCAGGCTTAGTGGGTTGTGGATCCAACCCGTCAAACCCAACAACTCATATGGGTTGATCCAACGGGTTGTTAAAATATTTCAACCCACTAATGGGTCAACCCGGCGGGTTGGCTTAAATGTTGTAAGTGTATCAACGTGTTATTCTAAATAAAAAATTCTAAAAATGAAATTTTAAACCAAAATATGAATAAATGGAGTAATTCAAATAATAGTTTAGAATACAAATTATATTTACTAACTAGGGGTAAGCAAATAATTCGGAATACCAAATATCATACCGAAATTTTGTTATTTCGATATTTGGTATTCAGTATTTGGTATTCGGAATTTGGTATTTGTTTTTGAATAATTTTGGTATTTGGTTTGGTATTCGGTAAGTAAATAAAAAGTTTGGTATAATACCGAAAACCAAAATTATTTTTTATATATATTTTTTATTAAATATAACTACATAATTATATTACAATTGCTTTTTAAATATCAATATTCCAACTACATAAAAATGATGAATATTTGGATTTATTCATTATATTTTGATGATATTGAACAATATATATATGAACACAATATTTTTAAAATTATAAATAAATTTCTACATTATAAAATATTTTTTTCATATTTATTTTGTAATAATAGTTTTCATATTTAGTTTCCATACTCTAAAAACATATTTTTTGTATTAAACATCGTATTGTTTGTCTACAATTAATTTTAAAAATATAAATTAACAATTACACAATAATCATAAATTATTTAAATTTTGGTACCAATACCGATATACTTTTGGTATTTCTATAAAAGGAGACCAAACAGTAGCATTACAGTGCTACATGAGCTCGTACCGAACTTTGGCACCAATCAAGAGAGCCCGGGTGGATTTGCTGGAAGAGCCGTTTGACCCGAGGCAAGCTATGGAACCCATCGGGTTCAAATGGATCAACTTGGTTGAAGGGGATTCAATCAAGAACACTCGCATCTTTTGAGGAAGAACTGGTCCACTTGCTGAGAAGCCATGTGAACATATTTTCTTGGACGCCGGATGATATCCTGGGGATTGACCGATCCGAAAGTGAACATCGGATCAACACTGCGCCCGAAGCTAAGCTTATCCGGCAAAAGAGGAGACATTATTATCCTAAAAAAATTGAAGTGATTCCGGCAGAAGTGAATAAGTTGCTACAATCTGGTTTCATTATGGAAATCTACTATACTGAATGGGTTGCAAACCCTGTGGTGGTTTCCAAGGCAGATGGGAAGTGGAGAATGTGGATCGATTTTACCGATGTGAAGAAGAGCTGCGAATCTGACCCATTACCTCTGCCACATATTGACCGATTGGTGGACACTGTTGCTGGCAGCACCATGATGAGCACCATGGATGCTTACTCTGGGTACCATCAGATCTTCCTTGCTGAAGAAGAACAAAAGAAGTCGGCCTTCATGACCGAAGACAGTGTCTATTGTTATGTGGTCATACCTTTCGGCTTGAAGAACGCTGGAACAACATACCAAAGGATGGTTAGTAAAATCTTTAGAGATTTGATAGGCCATATGATGAAAGTGTATGTTGATAATATGATTGTCAAATCAATGAATGATGAAGACCATATTTTTATTTGTCTCGTTGTTTCGAAGTATGCCGTAAATATAAGATCAAACTAAATCCAAACAAATGTTGCTTCGGGATTCGAAGTGACAAGTTCCTAGGATATTATGTTTCTGAGAAAGACATAAAGGTTAATCCTGAGAAAGTTCAGGCCATCATTGACATGCAACCTCTAAGAAATAAAAGGGAATTCCAAAGGTTGACTGGTCGTCTAGCTGCCTTGAGCATATTTATTTCTAGATCTACAGATCGAGCCTTACCCTTTTTCAGAGTATTGAGAAAGGCAACTCTTCTGGATTGGACCGAAGAATGTGATCGAGCTTTCTCATAATTGAAAACTTATTTGAGCACCCCCCTTGTGATGGTGAGTCCAAGCAGCGATGAACCTTTGGGATTATATGTAACTATATATTAAGCCACAGTAAGCGCAGCTCTGGTTACCATAAGGGATGATCTTCACAAACCTATTTATTACGTGAGTCACTCTTTGGTATTTGCAGAAACTAGATACACTAATCTGGAAAAATTCATGCTGACATTAAAGAAAGCCGGATGGTTTATGTTTATACTGATCATCCTTTGAAAGTAGTTTTGAATCAGACAGATCTCAACGAGAGATTATCTAAATGAGCAATCAAGATCAGCTCCATGTATTTGGAATTCGTGCCCCAAAGGGTGATCAAGGCTCAGGTTCTGCTGATTTTGTGGTTGAAATGACCCGATCAACTATATTCCTAAATTAAGAGGACGATCGTTGGATCATTTATGTTTATGGATCAACCTTCGGAGGAAAAGGGGCGGGCATTACCCTCACTACGCTACAAGGTGATGTTATTCATTTCTCAGTTAAGTTCTTATTCTCATGAACAAATAACATGGTGGAATATGAGGCCGTGTAATAGCCGAGAAAAAGGTACGACGTTACAAATAGTAGGGAATGTAGCGGTAAAGTCTAGACGAGAGATAATGAGAGACACGGGAACGAATGAACGTAAAAAGGGAACGAAAAATGGAAAAGTAATGAAAAGATAAAAGAGGGGTCAAAAGCAAAAGGAAGGAGGGGTCAAAGTGTGAATTAGAAAAGTTAGGATGTCTATATATAGGGGTGAGGAGGCCCAAAAACGAGTTAATCATCATTAAAACCTGGAAATTCGAAAATTCCCGCGAAGAAGGATATTATCGCGAATTTCACCTGCATGTCTTTTTATCGCGGAAATTTTCATGAGCAAATTGTCGCGAATTTTATGTGAAGAGGAAATTGTCGCGAAAGTGGAAGCTGTGTAAATTATTGCGGAAATTGTGATCAGTGCAGTATTATCGCCGATTTGATGATGAAGAGAATTATCGCGGATTTTGCTTAGTGAAGAGAATTGTCGCGGATTTGGTTTCAAGAGTAAATTATTGCGGATTTCATATTTCAGCATAGAATTATCGCGAATTTCGAGGAAATTCTAAGTTTACGTGTTTTTGTCGCGTCTCGACGTCGGATCGTAGAAGGAACGGAACACGTAAGGTCTACGGTAACCACATAGTTAACAATAGGATAATAACGTCGAAATTCGAGTAACTAAAACCTATTACGAAATGCAGGAAAGCGCGGAAAGACTATAACAAGCGAAAGCAGCGGTAAGCGGAGTGAACACAATATAGTAAGGGAAGGTTCAGACTTAAGGAATGGGATTGGGTTAATAAAGAAGGAAGAAATGATACGAATGAACGAGATAAATGATAATAAGACTCGGGGTGAGGAAGGATGGACCGTCCGACCGTACCCGGCATCGTGCCTAGTACACGATTCGCCAAAGGAAGGGCATGCCTGATGAAGGGAACGATAAGTTCCAAAGAGGAAA